>PVKP010016949.1:0-47103 GCA_004027715.1 Plecturocebus donacophilus
AGAGGGAAGGAGAGGGAAGGGAGGGAAGGAGGGAAGACAGGGAGGAAGGGAGGGAAGGGAGGGCCCAAATTTCCCATCTTGAACCAAATGACAGAAAAACGTAAGTTCCACATACTATCACTCTCGTAAAATCCTTAATGCTCCAGAATCAGCTTAAATAGTGCTACACGGTCTGTTGTTTTTCTTGGTCTCTGGACTAACAACTATATAAAAAAAAAAATCTGATTTAATATTTTCTCTTATTTCTAAAATTCTCACAGGTCTCAGGGTGCCAAAATATTGAGAAGAATGGAGTATTTGTAGTCAATGATAGCATTATCATGATTCCCGTTAATCCCTAAATACTGGAAACAGCGTACCTAGTATTTAGCAAAAGTCTGGCTTCATAATACAGCAGGTATTAGGGTCGGCATTAAGTGTTTTAGAAGGCAGAAAATCGTATATCCCTTTCATATCCTACATGATTTTTATTTCTTTAACAAAAGTTTCTTCTCAAAGTTTCACTTTAAATATAAAATATGTCCTTGTGGAAGCTGTTACAAATGTCACCACTTTAACCGGCCCAAATTTATGATAGCATTGAATTTTAATGGAGCCATAAATGTCTGATGTAATGGTGATATATGCGCTGCAATAAATTGTTATAGAGAAATATAAAAATAAGTGTAAGATAAAAGATTGTGTATAAAATATGTTTTTACATCTCCTTTAATGATTAAAAATCATACAAACTTGATATTCTAAATCACTTGAAATTGCCACCGTGGCTCTGAGAACATTTTCTCCCGGAAAGTCTTTCCCAGGCTGAGTTGATGATTCTGTGGTCAGAAATCACATCCACTTTAATGAGGACATTTAAGATGATTTTTATGTTGACATGGGAAAAAAAAGTAATTAGCATTAAAGAAGATGGAGATGATAATATTAATGACCCTTTGCCTTGGGAATGGTCCTTGGAAAGGGACAGGACTGATGGGCTTGCGGCCTTATGACTCCTGCGGTCTTCAGGGCGACCCTACTAATCGCTCTGGTCATTTGAATGACGCGGCAGCCCCAAGGACAGATGTGGGAAAGGAGGATGACGCGGGGCTCTGGTCGTGAGAGTTGATGGCCTGATGGTGAACATAGATGACGCTGGACCACTATCTCAGCTCTATTTGCTGTGTGACCTTTGACCAGTGACTCTACCCTTCCTGGTCTCAATTTCCCCACCTACAAAATGAAGGTGATAATAGCACCAAGACATAGACGTTTTTAACTTTTTGCCACCTGCCACCTTTTACCTCTTTTAAGGACCATCCCTCATGATGATTTGACTATCCACTCCAACTCATCATGAATCCACCCCTCACTCCAGGATAGTATACAATCAACAGTGACTTCCGTTCCCTGCCACCAAGATCATCTGTCCAGATGGGGCGCATAATCTTCATCAGTGCCAAGGAGAAACCACAAGACATACTAAAGCTGTGAGGATAGGAAAAGAAATGTTCTTTTCTGCTGGACTTAACCTTGAAAGGATGTGGATGTGAGTAGCCACAGCCCTTTTGCCACCACGACAGCCCATCTTAGAATGATACCAAGATATGGGAAGTAGAGTCAAGAGACCAAGAAAAACAACAGACCCTATAGCACTGTTTAAGCTCCTGGATCCAGCCATGCCTGAAGCCACAACTTCTGGATATTTCAGTTGCACGATTTGACAGATTTCCTTGCTGCTTATCATCATTTGCGGTTTAGTTTTCAGTCATGTGTAACCAGTTGAGTCCTAAATGATCCATGGGTTTGCTACAGCAAACCTTACAAGGTTAAGTGAGGTAATTCGCACAATGTACTTTGCACAGTGTCCAGTACGCAAGTCCTGCTACGCACTAGCTGACACTACCATCACTGTCCGCGTGACTGTGGCCAGCCCCTGTGTCTGGGGGACTGTGCTGCACCCCTGTTTGGTGGGGCCCCCGCTCCCCTGCCCAGAGTGTCGTGATGTTTGGTGACCGGCTGCTTTCTTCCTCTCTCACTTTTGATGATTGATCAACAGGGTACGGGGTGAATGTTAACACTGGCCCTGACTCTGCAGGGAGCCCCCAGATGGTAAAGACATGAAAGGTGGCCTCCTCCCTGCGTGTTTACTTCCTCCACGCCTAGCTCCCTGTGGCCACTCTGCCCTCTCTACTCACAGGACAAGGCTCCACTGCCAATAAGCACTGGGCTTCTGTTTGCTGTGGAAAAATACCAAGTTCAAAGAGAGCCACTCCACAGCATGGACCCCTCCCACGGCCGGCCAGGCCGATCCCTCCCCGAGGCTCCTCAGGCAACCAAGCCTCACGCCTGCTTCCTCCGTCTCTAGCTGTGGTTTGCACCCATTCATCTTTCTTCTTCTTTTTTATGTCTTTAATATCCCAAGGCTGAAGCCTGAAAAACTGGAATGAAGCTTGCCCAAATGGCAGAGTTACAGACAGACAGACACACGCAGATGGAGAGAGGGAGGGAGGCCCTAACGGGGGACAGTGGCCCCCGTTTTCCCTGCTCTGCTTCTACAACACAGGACTACCTGTCCCAACCCCAGGTACCTTTCTGTTTGCTCCGAGAATTCTCAGTTTGAAGCTCAGGGTGCATGGAAAACGCCAAAGCTTGAGTTTTCTTGTATCTGTCTCTGTCTGGTGCAAAGTGCTTCAATTTTCTCTCCTTCTGTATGAACAATTTCTTTTCTCATTAGATGCCAGGGCGATAAAAACCAAGGAAAAATATTTCACAAATGACTACACGCTCCTCACCACTACTCCCAAGCTTTCCTTTTCTCCATAGCAGGTACCAGCTTCCAATACTCCTTATGATTCACTGACTTATTTGTATTATCTGCTTCCCCCCTACCAGACACAAGCACCGCCGTGGCATAGATGCCTGCCTGTTTTGCTTACGGCTGGATTGCCAGTGCCTAGAACACTGGCTGCTCTGCAGAATGTTACCCATATGTGCTCCACAGATACGTGCCAAATGTGGGATGTTTGATTGGGACTAGCCTTAATATCCATATTGGACACCAAGTTCCCTTCTCAGTCATTTGTTTTTCTTTCATCCTTCCTTCCCCAAATAATTACAGACCTTTTAAGTGCAAAAGGGGGCACAGTCCCTATACTCAAGAAGTCTATAGTCTAATGGATAAGACACATACTTAAACCAAGAAGGACAATAAGGCAACAGAACTGTTAGATGTCAAGGTGTTTGAGGACAACAGAAAAAAGGAGTTTTTTGTAAACTTGTGATTCAGCCAAGGCCTTCTGAAGGAAGGGGTGTCTGTGTGGAGTTAGGGGTGTCTGTGTGAAGTCCGTAGGAGTTAGCCTGTTCTTTGTCAGAGAGAAGAAAACCCATGGAGACCCAATTCTGCTTTGAGTTCATCCATCTTCCCTGACTTTCTGCCTCAATGTTGACATTAATGAAACCCCTCTAGCTAAGGTTTAGATGAGCCAGCTGATTTTAGCCGAAGCTAATGTTTGCTATTTCACTGTGATATGTTTATACAGAGTCATAAATACACCCTGATTCACATGCTGCACACCCCAACTCCAGCTCCCGATTCAAACGCCCCAGTGGAAAACCTGCAGTTAGAATGAAATCAATGGAATGTGCTTTATACCTCCTTTAGATTTATTTTTACTTGGTTTTATTTTTTTTAGACAGATCCTTGCTCTATCGCCCAGTCTGCAGTACAATGGTGTGATCTGGGCTCATTGCAGCCTCCACCTCCCAGATTCAAGCAAGTCTCCTGCCTCAGCCTCCTGAGTAGCTGGGATTACAGAAGCACACTACCACACCCGGCTGATTTTTTTGTCTTCCTCAAACTCCTGATCTCAGGTAATCTGCTTGCCTCAGCCTCCCAAAGTGCTGGGATTACAGGCATGAGCCACCACACTTGGCCTACACTTTCTTTAGATTTACTTCATCAAGAAACAGCTTTATAGAAATACAGCCAACACAGACAGATGATAAATACTTGGGGGATGGATACCCAAAACACCCTGACTTGATCATTACAAATTCTCTGCATGTAAGATCATTTCATACGTACCCTCATGAGTATGTATAAATATAATGTATCAAAATATTTTTAAAAGGCTAAAAAAGGAAACACATTTTTAAAACCTGGCTTTACTGAGATATAATCCACGCACTACTCCATGTCATCCATTTGAAGAGCACAAGTCAATGGTTATTAATTTACTCACAGAGTTGTGCCGGCATCATCCCATCTTGACACTGTAGGCGTAGTTTTGGTACAGAGGCAGTGTGAAGGAAGACCGCAAGCACCCTAAACTTAGTGAGAAGTACAGATTTGCTGACATATAAAAAAATGAATAGAGGCCCAGATAGGGGCAGGATAAGGTAAGAATTTGTAATACATGGATAGACCAAAAAAAAAAATCCAGAATCTTATTTAAAATTTTTTTTTATAATTGTTATTATAGATGGAGTCTCACTCTGTTGCCCAGGCTGGAGTGCTGTGACACAATCTTGGCTCACTGCAACTTCCACCTCCCGGGTTCAAGGGATTTTCCTGCCTCCACTTCCCTAGTTGCTGGGATTACAGGTGCATGCCACCATACCCAGCTAACTTTTTGTATGTTTAGTAGAGACAGGGTTTCATCATGTTGGCCAGGCTGGTCTTGAACTCCTGACCTCAAGTGATTCACCTGCCTTGGCCTCCCAGAGTGCTGGGATTACAGGTGTGAGCTACTGCACCCAGCCCAGAATATTTTTTTTAAAGATGACAGACCTCACATAATGACACTGCTCACTGATGTGAAGCATCCAGCAGAAAGTGGAGCCATGTTGGACCTCAAGCAGATTATGGGCAATGCAAGACACCCCATCGCTGTCATCACCTTTTCCCCACCTCTGCCTGCCTTTTTAAATGAAGGAGGTGCTTGAGAGACAGAGGAGAAGATCAAAACAGAATCAGAGAGAGAAAGATGAGAATAAAGGGGGGGGGTGGTCCAGGAAAGGAAGGAGGAAGAGAGAGAGGGAGAAAAGGAGGAAGAGAGGGAAGGAAGGAGGGAGGGAAGGAGAAAGCGGAAAGAAAAAGGGAAGGAGGGAGAAACAGGGAAGAAGGGAAGAAAGACAATGAAAAAGAGACAAAGACACATTCACAGACACACAAACAGATGGAGAGAAAGGCAGAGCAAAGAGATAGACACACACAGATGGAGAGAGGGGAGGGGGCAGAGAGAGGCAGAGACAGACAATCCGAGAGACGCCAGCACAGGAAAACGCAGGGTTACACAGAGACTGCTCAAAAAATAAATGAAGAACATTTTAAATAGCTTCCGCTTCATCTTCATCTCTTCACAAGGGGTTCAAATGCCCCCGCCCCCCGCCCCAACCCCAGGCATCCAGGAAACAGGGTGGTGACTCCTCTTACTGGGAAGCAAAGAGAGCCAGGGAGAGAGGAGGAGCAGAAGCTGGGAGAAGCAGCAGCCCCATATGGCTGTGGGTGGCTGAATCACACCTCCCATCGCCCCACACCCAGTGCTACTCGGGTGCACTTTTAGGAAAGTAAAAAGGAATGGAGGAGGGTCGCTATAGATAGTGACACATCTGATTCTGACACAAAGGAGGCAGCTCAGAATTCTAAAGCCCTACACCTCACACTTCCCAGAACACATGTTCTGGTATGTCTCCAGGATGCCGGGTTCATTTCATCCCTATGCAAAAGGGAGAGGGGGGTGCTGGGTGGCAGGCTCGTGGCAAAGACATGCACAGTGTCCCCACTGGTCCACGTGTAACAAAACTGCCCGCCATCAGCATCAGAGCAAGTGAGTGAGGTCATGGATGTCGAAATCCCTCTGTGAGCTCTAAGGTCAGCATGTCACTGTCCTCATTCCCTCTGAACACGGAAAGAGTATCCTAAGCAAACCTCTGCTTTTAAGAAGACATGTGTACCTCCCGTGCCTTCCTCCCATCTGGGGCACATGTGTGAAATGAACAGGAACACAGCTCCCCATGCCAGGTTCCTGCTTTTATTTTTTGAGAGAGTCTTGCTCTGTCGCCCAGGCTGGAGTGCCGTGGCGTGATCTTGGCTCACTGCAACCTCTGACTCGCGAGTTCAAGCCATTCTCCGACCTCAGCCTCTGCAGTAGCTGGGATTACAGGTTCACACCACCGTGCCCAGCTAATTTTTTTATTTTTAGTATGAAAAGGTTTCATCATGTTGGCCAGGGTGGTCTCGAACTTCTGACCTCACCTCACGTGATCTGCCTGCCTTGACCTCCCAAAGTGCCGAGATTACAGGCATAAGCCACCGCACGCAGCCCACGGATGTTCTTATAACATGGATAACTAAGTTCTCTCCTACTTATTAGGTAATGGACACCCACAGGGCTCAGTCATCAGAACAGGAGAAAGACCAAGATGCGGAAGCCAGAAGGAAATGAAGGGCGGGGGAGGGCAGGACAGATGTCTACAACAGCCTCGGAGAAAGCAAGCTAAGAGAAGAGAACGTGCATCTCCTACGCCAAGGCGACCAGGCACACTTGCCACATGCGAGGATGGAATTCAGATGTGATTGAGAGGAATGGATCCAGGCAATAGTCGGCTTTGCTCTGTCATTTCAGAACTAACGCTGCCTGGGTTGGACTAAATGCCAAGGAAGCTGTGAAATGTAGAGTGCTTGAAGACGTTTCCATGTGTCCATGAGAATCCTGACCCCTTCTTTGCGTTAAACTGAGAAAAGGATGTTATTAAAAGATGGTTCCGTAATATTTCCTAGCCAGGGGCAGCATCTCTGTGACCACAGACACACCAGGCATGCAAACTGAGTAACTAAGGACAGCTTGAGAAACCCTACCATCACGAGGCGTGGCCCCCACTCCTTCCTACCGCTGTGGACTTCACACTTCTCTCACCATGCATCTTCCTGGGAGGTGTCTTCTTCTCTCTTTCTTTCTTCTTTGTGGCCAGTTTGCTTCAGCCGACTTTATCCGCACAACTACTATGTGTCAAACGCTGTGCTAGGAAGTGTTAAAGTCAGCACAGTCGTTCGTTGCCCAAGCTGCCTCACGACGTTGCTCTTGCCCACTGTCAGCGGTCTTTCCCAAACACCGTTCTTTCCCTTACTTCTTGGATGAGCTCCCACTGAGCTCATCTGAGGCAACGATATGCTATTCCCTGCGGCCCCCAGGGAATGAGCTCAGTGTCCGGGACGGAAGCTAGCATGTGAAATCATCTGAGAGCTGCCCAACAGCGATGTGGGTGTTTCGCATCAAAGAGGAAGGTGCCAGTCAGGTGTGCTCAGTCTCATGAACCGGGCTTTGAGCTCAGTGGACCTGAGCAAGATGATCAATTCAGCGGAGGATCAAACGTGGATGCTGCCTCATTTCCTCTACGAAGGGTTTCTTTGGCAATGGCACCACTCCATGGGGCTCAGTGGAAATCAGGTTTCAGAGGGGATTAAAGCATGAAAGCATGTGCTACTTTTCTCTTTTATTCTTTTTTTTCTTTTTTCGGCAGAGTTTTGCTCTGCTGCCCACGCTGGAGTACAGTGGCACAATCACACCTTACTGCAGCCTTGAACTCCTGGGCTCCAGTGATCCTCTTGCCTCAGCCCCCCAGGTAGCTGGGACCACAGGGATGCACTACCATGTCCAGTTAATTTTTTAAAAAATATCTGTAGAGGTGGGGTCTCCCTATGTTGCCCAGGCAGGTCTCTAACTCCTAGCCTCAACTGATACTCCTGCCTCAGCCTCACAAAGCACTAACATTGCAGGCATAAGCCACCATGCCTGGCCAAGCCTGTGCTCTTTCAATAGATAAGACAGCTACCCCAGAGATCCAACAAGTAAGGAGAGCCACATAAAACCAAGCAGGGGTAAAGATGGAGTTTCTTCCAGGTATAAACATCCTGGGGAAGAGCCTGGGCTATCGGTTTATGTTCTTGTTACAGGGACAAGGAAGTTCTCTTCTACTCTGTTATATAACACATGCTCAGTCATCAGAACAGGAGAAAGGATGAGGTCAGGAAGCAGGAAGGAAATGAAGGGCAGGGCAGGACAGATGTCCTCAGCAGTCTTGGAGAAAGCTGAGAGAAGAGAAGATGTAACCCAGGGAAAGACTGGAGCACCAGCATGGATGGAGACGGGAAGGAAAGGCGAGAAGGAAGGAAGGGTTGGGAAGGAAAAGTCCGAATGGGAGAGAGGAAAAAAGGAGGAAAGAGGAGACGGGAAGGGAAAAAGGAGGAAGGAGGGAAAAGGAAAAGGAGGCCAGGAGGAGGGAAAGACGAAGGAGAGAAGGGTGTTTGGGAAAGGTCTCTGCAAGTGGACAAGAGTAACATCATGAAGTACCTTGGGGACTAGGTGACCATGCTGAATTCATGCTCACTTTCTAGGAACTAAAGCCTGAGTTTGCCTAGCTGACCTGGCCAAGGTCAGGTAAGTATCAGGTAGGACCACCACCGCCCAGAGCAGCTACTGCTCTGACAGCACTGCTGCTTGGGAGGACGCTCTCAGGCTGCGGACGAGAGTGCCATTTATGCATTGCAGCTGATCTTGGGATCACCTGGCAATGTCAATCATTATGGCATGGTGCTTCGCCAGTGCCCTTCCTCGACCACCCTGGTCACCAGACGAGGGATGGGTCCACCCACAGCCTAGAGTTTACGAGGTCTTTGTGGAAGTCAGTGGTGCTGAGAAGTGTCTGTATATTCTCACAAGCCAGAGTGAAAGTTAAGAAACTGTGTTAGTCCCCAGTCTTCTTTTAATTCTAATTTCTCCTAGTTGGTGAACTCTTTAGGCCTAGCAACTACAATAGTTTGCTGGACTACCTGTTTCGCTTCAGAAGGGGGCTTTTTTTTGTTCATCTGTTTTGGAAGTCAGGTGTATTGAATAAACTTGCCTACAGTAAGATGGACCTCTGTTTAGGTATAGGGTTTAATGAGTTTTAAAAAAATGTGCATGGTCATATAGTCACCATCACAATAAAAAACATGAAATATTTCCCTCACCCCAAAAAGGCCAACCCCCCCAAGTCCAGTCCTGTGATAATAAGGCTGGCATTTCCCTCAGCCTGGTGCAACTTTTTATTTTCCTTTTTGGTTCTTTGCACTCATCCCAACTCCATGAGGATACAGTTGAAGACTTTTGTGAAAAATATTCATGAGGACAGAAAACAAGCCTGGCTTTGCTCTCCACTCTCCTCCCCTAGGACCTGGCAGAATCTCACACTTAAGTGACTTGCAGTAAATAGCTGTTAAGTAAATGGGTGAGAAATGGATGGATTTGATCTTAGATTAACTAAAGATTACAGAGAAGGTATTTACTCACTGCCATAAAGGGCATTTTTTTTTAACTTACAAGGGCAGAAACAGGGACCCAGAGAGGCCTAAAGATACAGACAGCTAGAATTCTAACCGTTGTCCTCCTGACCCCAAAGCCCTCACCTCTCCCCTATGTCTTGCTGCCATCTCTCATTTCTGCACATTTTGACAAGTGCCCTACAGGCAGCTCGCTCCTGTTCGGCGGTTTGAATCTCCTGGAGAGACAATCACATTGCCACTAAGCTTTCTTGCTCCTGAGTTGCTTTGAGCCTTCTGGGCTGAGAATCTTCAGTCCACCAGTCATTGTTAGTTTCTGAAATTTTAATGAAGAAGGTATGCTCCCTCTTGACTCCAGGTCTTTAAACTCTTGAATTTTAATAACCAACTCCACTGATGATTTACACATTTCAAGGCAGGAATTAGCAGAAAATTCCCCATTTCATAGACGCTGAATTGAACTATTATCTCCATGTAGCAGGTGCCAATTTCCCATCAAATGGTGAAATGCCGTAATTATCTGTAGAATTCCATTCAAATTCTAAAAGTGGATAAATAACCAATGGGAATATCATTTATTCATTAGAACATGAATCGAAGAGGAAATATTACCCTGTGTGTGTCTGCAATGAGGCTGCCTTGCAAGGGAATACCCAGCTCACTGATGCAGGGTGGAGAATTCTAGATTCATTAAGCTTTCAGGTCAGCAGGAGAGAGGAACTTCCATTAAACACCTGAACAGATGAGATAATGGGCTACTGATTGAGAGGCTAACGTGTGAGATATAGCGGTGTCTTCTTATTTTTCTTGCAGTGGATTGGAAGACACATATTAGAAACCACTGGAAAATTATCTAAGATTTTATACTTCCTATCACATATCTCCCTTCATGAACTCAACAGCTCAGCCGCTGTTCTCCCTACCCACAATTTCTTCCCGTATTTGCCATCACAATGTCCTATGGACATCCAGGGGGAATTTCTGACTTAATAGCGCTCCCTGTTTCACTTGAAAGAATATCCCCTTGCCTCTAAGATTATACAGTTCACGCCCACATTCTTGAGCTTTATATGCAACCTCAGAAGCAACAGAGCCCCTCTACCCCTTTACTCTGGACTCAGACAACCGACGTTCAAATCATGACCCCTCCTACTCACCTGGGTGTTCCCTTCTGTAAGATGGGGATAGCAACAGCAGCCACCTTCTAAGGTTATGTAACTGACTGAGATTCTGCAGGGGAGGTTTTAGTATAATATCTGGTAAAGACAAAGTGCTTGATAAGTATGAATTAATATGATGATGATTATAGTGGTAGTGATCCTGATAGTGATGATGATGGTGGTGGTGCTGCTGGTGATGACAACCAATATGGCTGTGGTAGAGACACTAATAGTGATGACAATGACAGTGATGTCGATGATCCTGATGGTGACACTGGTGACAATTGCGGTGGTGACGATGACAGCGATGATAATGATAATGGTGGTGGTGATGCTGATGACAGTGATGAGGACAATGATACTGATGGTGACGGTGGGGACAACGGCAGTGGTCATGCTGACAGTGACGATGGAAGTGACGGTAAGGATGGTGATGATGATGGTAGTGATACTAATATGATGATGGTGACACCAGTGACAATGGCAGTGATGGTGATGTTGATTACAGTGATGATAATGGTGACCCTAGTGATGACAATGACAGTGATGACAGCAAGGTTGATGATAATGGCGGTGGTAATGCTGATGGTGATGATGGTGTTAGTAATGGTAGTGATGATGATGGTGACAGTGGTGACAACAGCAGTGATGTTGACGATAACGATGATGGCAATAAAGACAATGATGATGATGGCAGTGGTGATGAGTATTAGTATTACTCTATCCCAAAGAGAAAAATACTTAAGCTTGTCGGTCAAATCCTGGACACTGACAGGATCACAGATGAACAGCTCAGGTGTGTTTGTGAGGCCAGAGGCATGCAATGGCAACCAGTTCCCTGCCCTCCACAGACCCTCTCAGAGAGACAGTGTGTGCCAGCTCTACTCTAGGCTCATTCCTCTCATCTATATGCTCCTCTGGATCCTTTTTCTCAGACATGAGGGGCTGTAGTCTTTTGCTCGGTAGCACTCAATCCCCAAGGATCATGTTTGGACACCAAAAGGAAAAAGAATAAGCCTCAGGGTCAGCTTGTCTTCAAGGCTCCTCTAGTTGTGGTAGACTGTTGACCTGGCTAATTATAATCTTCTTCTACTCCCAAGGCCAGAAACCAAACACCTAAATTCCCCAGACACATTGACAGGTAAGTTCTCAGTGTAACCTGGGTCCTCTGATCAGATGCACGGTGTGATACTTGAATCCAAATTGAGTCTGAATGAAGGGGGGACATGAGGCACCCCCTTTGCAGGCATGGACTAGAGGCAAAGCACAGTGGTTCTGCAACAGGGGGTGCTGCATCCACTGACTTCCTGCAGCAAGAGCAGCAGTTTCTCTGAGCTTGGATGCAGCATGCAGCTATTGGGACTAGGATTTACCTCCATCAAAACAGCCAAGGGTCTGGCGTTCCTCCTTCTAAAGGCAATACAAGTCACCAAATCCTTGTTATTCACTTAAACACTTGGATAAACCAGCTAGAGTGGTGCCTGTTGTCTCTAACTGAACCCTAATTGAGATAAAAGCGGAAGAATAAAAATGCCTTTCCCACAGCCCAGCCCATATACCCGAGAGAACTTTGTGGCCAGGTACGTCCTTGCTTGAGACCTTCAGTGGAAGAGATATAGGTGAGCTTAGTAAAGGTGCAAATTCTCTTGGGTTCCCTAGACAAATACAATTAACATAGTTTCTTGTAGGATATAGCAGGTCTCAGTTCCCATGTGCCTATCTCCAAGTCCCCATGCTGTGACTTTTACATTTATATCCCCTAAATGCAAGCCATCTATCCACCAGATGATCAATGAAAAAAACAATAATCCATTTCTTGGCTGGCAAAAAAAAAAAAAAAAAAAAAAAAGCTAGCTATGCTGAGATTATTGAGGAATTCCAACATGCTTTCCAACGTTGCAGACTTCAAGAGAAACTTTTGACTTGCTCACATATTTTGCTTCCAGCTCTGATTTAGAACTTAACCTGTAGGTATGATGCGTCTCCATGCTCATACCCCCGTTTGACAGACTACAAACTGAAGCTTAGAAAGTCTAAGTCCCTCGCCCAAGGACACACAGCTTGTAAGTGACAGAATTAGGTCTCCCAGTTTCCAAAGTCTACATTCAGTTGTTATGGTTCTCAGCAACAGCAAGCACTCAACATATATCACTGCCATCCTGGCCCTTCTGCCCTGCAGTTGGACCTGAGAGTATTGAGATGATTTCAGAGCTCTCACCTGTCAGTGGAGACATCTGACAGGAGCCAGGGCTACGCAGGTAAAGTTCAACCTGTCACTGTTTGCCACTATCAGTTGAAGGTGAGAGGTGATAGTGTCTCTGGGTACCCACAGGAAGAGGTTTTGACAGGTACAGACTTTTGGCCTGGATGGGCAGACTTAAAGGTGATCTTGAAACTTTGCTGGAGGTAGGGAGGGAAGAAAGGGGCCAGCGGAACATGGTGGCAAATAGCTCATCAGGGACTCTGTGTGTGATGCTGCCTCTGTGCCTGGAAGGAATCTTATTTCAGTTGACTCTCAGCCATGGAGGGGGAAGAGCAACCAGATAAAGGACGAGTTTCTCACAGGGACTTACAGAACCATCCCAGGAACCCAGAGGGTTCACATGTGCCAGGAGCCACGATCAGAGATGATAAATGGCATGAGAGAATGGTGTTTCCGCCTTTTCCTAATCTTAACCACAGGGACCTTACCTGGAAACCTGCTAAATGGGCAAGGAGGGCATTTGCTCCCACAGCCCACCCTTACTACAGGGGAACTTCACCTGATGAGGATGACCTCCCGTGGGTTAACCTGTCCATCAATCCCTTCAAATATGCAAATACTTCCAGAGACCATTCCTTTGCACACAGGAGGGCCTGCTCAGGAACTTTCAACTAACAAGCTTCTGACAGTAGAGATAAAAAGCAGCATTCATCCATGTTATTGCAAATGGCAGGATTTCCTTCTTTTTATGTTATTTTATTTTATTTATCCAGATGGTGTCTCACTCTGTTGCTCAGGTTGGAATGCAGTAGTGCGATCTCAGCTCACTGTAACCTTCGCCTCCCAAGTTCAAGCAATTCTCCTGCCTCAGCCTCCTGAGTAGCTGGGATTACAGGCACCCACCATCACGCCCAGCTAATTTCTTTGTATTTTTAGTACAGAAAGGGTTCCATCATGTTGGCCAGGCTAGTCTCCAATGCCTGATCTCAGTGATTCACCCACCTCAGCCTCCCAAAGTGCTGGGATTACAGGCATGAGCCACCACACTGAGTGATTTCCTTCTTTTTAATGGCTAAATAGTGTTCCACTGTGGGTATATCTACAGCACATATTCTTTATTAGTCCTCTGTCAGTGGACACTTAAGTTGTCTGTGCATCCTGCTATTGTGAACAGTGCTGCAGTGAGCATGAGGGCACAGATTTCTTTTTGAGATGGTGATTTTATTTCTTTTGAATGTGCACTCGTAAATGGGATGGTTGGATCAAGTGAAATAAGCCAGACCCAGAAAGACAAATACTATAAAAACTCACTTATATTTAAAACCTAAAGAAGTTAACTAATACAAACAGAGTAGAGGCCAGACACAGTAACTCTCTCCTATAATCCCAGAACTTTGGGAGACCAAGCTGAGAGGATCACTTGAGATCAGGAGTTCAAGGCCCAGTATAGGCAACACAGACCCTATCTCTACAAAAAAAAAAAATATGAAAGATTAGTGGCCATGGTGGCACAACCCTGTAGTCCCAGCTACTCAGCAGCCTAAGCAGTAGGATCACATGAATCCAGAAGTTTTAGGCTGCAGTGAGCCGGGATAGCGCCACTGTACTCAGCTGGGGTAACAGGGTAAGACTTTGTCTCAAAACAAACAAGCAAACAACAACAAAAGAGAAACAGTAGAACTGTGGTCACCAAGAGCTTGAGGGTGGGTAAATGGGGAGATGTTGGTCAAAGTATACGAACTTTGTCATAAGTAAGTTCTGGAGAGCTAAATACATCCTGATGAGGCTACTCAATAGCACTGTATTGTACATTTGAAATATGCTGAGAGTAGATACACACACACATATACAAAGGTAAACTATGTGAGGTGATGAGTATGTTAGTTTAATTATGCTGAGCATTTCACAATGTATACATATATCAAAGCATAACACTACATCTTAAATACATAAAATTTTTGTCAGTCATTAAATGCTCAGTAAAGCTATAGAAAAAAAAAGTAGTCAGTCTTCACATCAAGGTTTTGTTTGTTTGGAGACAGAATCTTACTCTGTCACCCAAGCTGGAGTGCAGTGGCATGATCTTGGTTCACTGTCACCTCTGTCTCCCAGGTTCAAGCAATTCTTCTGCCTCAGCCTCCTGAGTAGTTGGGATCACAGGCACATGCCAGCACACCCAGCTAATTCTTGTATTGTTTGTACAGATGGGGTTTTACGATGTTGGCCAGGCTGGTCTCAAACTTCTGACCTCAAGTGATCCACCTGCCCCGGCCTCCCAAGGTGCTGAAATTACAGGTGTGAGCCACCATGCTTGGTGTTCACATCAAGGTTTGAATTCATGGCTGGGGATAAAAGTGTCCACCCATGTGGCCTCAGGAAAGTCACAGAACCTTTCTGAGCCTCAGTTTCCTTCACCATAAATGACACTAAAAACAGTATGACTGTAGCTGAGTCACAAAGCTGACAGAAGGAGAAGGTTCAGTGTGTAAAAGGGCACAGCACAGCGGCATGCAGCCAACAATAATATTAAAATACTTGTATGAATCATGTGTCACAATGTCAGGAATAATAATTGCATTATTGTTCATAATACCTATAGCTATTAGCATTGCTAATAACATCAGAGTTAAGCCTTGATCATAATATAATAACGTTAGTGTTCAGGTCAAGAGTGAAGCAGAAAGGGAGGTGAGGAGCAGCAGAGTCTTTTCTGAGGCTGCTTCCTCGGACTCAGGCTATGGCAAGGACTTGCCCCTGGCTGACCTCACAGCATAGGGCTGGCCCGGCAATCAGGGCCACAGAGAGAAGGAAAGTGGGCCAAGGAAGGTTAAGGTCCTGGCTTGCTGGTGGTGATCTTGGCCATGGAGGGGTTCTTGTCTAGGGCCCAGGGGAGGGAGGAGGTTTAGAAGATGTGGGCCATTCAGCAGTACTTAATTTGGTGAGGGCCAGTAGAGCACTGTTTATGAAAAGAAGGTCAGGCCTGACAAATCTGGCTGAATTCTCTGAATACATCCTCGGAATGGGGAGACAACGGTTCCATAATGGGCAATTTATCTGCATTTCAGGGAGGCACCTGATCTAGAATGACAAAACTGATTGATTTACAAAGGCTTATATGGCACTTTAGGGAAGGGAAATTAAACTGGGACGAAAGGAGTTTAAATCAGAGAAATCTATTCTACCCAAAGAAAAAGTCTTATTTAAAAAAGAATAATAAGGGTGGAGAAAAGAAAAAGGAAGTAGGGAGAAGCAGGATTCTTTGGGTTGGAAGACCACGGAACAGAAGGGCCCACTTTTAAAGAAGAGACCCTTTGGTGGCCAACCTCAGAAATGTAGGTTTGTAGGGATGTCATCAGCAAAGTAAGCAACTGAGGACTCAAGAATCGATCCCCACCTGCAGCAAACCTGATGAGTCCAGCAACCTTCTTGTGCCAGTGCCAACTGAGAGGGAGAGAGCCTAGACAGCTGGCACCCTAGGCCAGCCCTGGGGTGAGAGGGCAGCTTGAAACGTCACCCTTAGGAAGCATGAGCTCCATGGAGGTGGGAACAGCAGACAAAAGACGTCCCAGGGGATCTGCCCCGTGCCAGGTATGACTGTATACCTCTAGTTATGTCTCTGATTCTTCTTATGTAGAAAATGAGGATCCTATGAGCACTCTTGGAGACTCAAGCAGAAGGGCTACAGAGGGCCTGGGTGATAGAAACGTATCTTAAGCTATCAGCTGGGCACAGTGGCTCAGATGTATAGTCCCAACACTTGGAGGCTGAGGCAGGAGAATCGCCTGAGCCTCATAAGTTTGAGTCCAGCCTGGAAAACAAAGACAGACCTCATCTCTACTAAATTAATAAAGAAATTAATTAAATGCAATTATCTGGGTGTGCTGGTTCATGCATGTAATTCTAGTTACTCAAGAAGAGGAAGCAGGAAGGCTCCTTGAGCCCAGGAGTTCAAGGCTACAGTGAGCTATGATTTCATAACTGTACTTCTGCCTGGGAGAGCAAGACCCTGTCTCTAAAAAAATAGGAAATAATTTTTTAAAAAGATACCACAAGCTAGAGGGCTGACAGTACAAGTCGTTTTGGCATGCTCGTTAACCAGCACTCTAGCCTCCTCTGCAATGGGTATTAGGCCTCTTGGAGGACTCCTCAAATATCTTATTAATACTGGGGATAAAGAGAAAGCTCTAAAGACACATCGTCACCCTCCACTGGCATCTCCCAAGGGAAAGGGTTGATTGATTGGATTTTATCACCCAATATGGAAGCTTCTCATTGGGCAAGATATGAGCAGAGACACCTCCTGATACATGGCCCTTCCCCAATCCCAGCCTGTTATAGACATTGATTTCACTATGTGGGAGGAATAACAGAGAATCTGTGAGGCTCACAGGCAAAACAGGCTCACGATAACTTTAATTTTTCCAGGAAGGCGGGAATATTATCTTCGTTAGTGGATGGGTGTAGATATCCAACAAGGAAAAGAACATAAGCATCCAGTATGGTGCCACGTACTTGGTAGGTATCCAGAACTTGTTGGGTCCTCGCCTTTTCCTCACTTCCCCATCCAAGCTCTCTGTGTGATGGGAGAAGTGAAGAAAAATTTCTACTTTAGAAACAAGAGCAACAATGCTGATAGGATTCTCACTCCAGCATACATTAGGCTCTCTGAGCCTCACAACAAGCCCATGAAGATTATGCTTGAGGAAGGAAATGTCAGATGCCTTCAATAAGCTCTCTCAGCAGACTGTTAGTGGGTCCAGGGTTCGAAACCTGGCAGTGTGGCTCTCAGTCCATCCTGTGACCACTGTGCCATTTCATGAAGACGTAGAGATAGAGACTCAAGGAAGTCAGAGTTTTACCCAATGAGACCCATCACCTGCAGCTTCTGAATGCCATCACACAGCCCCAGAGAAAGCAGCTTAGGACAATTCCACTGTGCCTTTCAGGTGGAGAAGGACCCTGACTTGCCCTCTCTCACAGTGACCCCAGACACAGGCTTCATTTTTGAGCTTTTCCAGCCCTTGGGTTTCCGCTCAGGCCACTGCTCCAAAGACTATCTTACCGCTCAGGAAAATACTTTGTCTTTTTTGAGATAAAACAAACCTAGGAGCACAGTGCCAATCATAACGTCTGTCATTCCACAACCAAATGGGGGAAAGCATTTAAGTGGTAGGCAGTCTGCATGCATGCACATGCACACACATGTACACACAAACGGCTTTGCTAACATAAGGAGCTATGCACCAACAGTCTTCTCTGAGTTTGACCACTCCAAAACACTTTTCAAAGCAGAGTCTAATTTTTAAATGGAAAAACATGAAATATCTTCTTGACTTGAGTTCTTTGAAGAAAATGTGGCACATATACACCATGCAATACTATGCAAACATAAAAAAGGATGAGTTCATGTCCTTTGCAGGGACATAGATGAAGCTGGAAATCATCATTCTCAGCAAACTAACACAAGAACAGAAAACCAAACAAACACTGCATGTTCTCACTCATAAGTGGGTGTTGAACAATGAGAACACATGGACACAGGGAGGGGAACATCACACACTGGGGCCTGTTGGGGGATGGGGTCTAGGGGAGGGACAGCAAGGGTTGGGAGAACTGGGGAAGGATAACATTCGGATAAATACCTAATATAGATGATGGCGTGATGGCTGCAGAAAACCACTATGGCATGTGTATACCTATGTAACAATCCTGCACGATCTGCACATGTACCCCAGAACTTAATGTATAATCATAAAAAAAAGGGATGCCCATGTAGGAGCTACTTGGCTATAAAGAAAACAAGGGTGCAAGTTCCAGTCTAATGCCAGATTTCTGACTTGGGCACAACATGAAACCGCCTCTGTTTCCTCCACAGCTTCCTGTGGCCTCACTACTCAACCTTAGACCAAACGTCCCAAAATCAGACCTCAAACACCATCCAGCCCAAGCTTGAGATTGCCACTGTCTCCTCCCGTCAGCTGACAACTCAACCTTCGACCAAAGGTCTCAAAATCAGACCTCACATGTCACCCATCACAAGCTTCTCCCATGGAAGACAAATGAGAACATGGACTCTGGTGAATGTCTGCCTTGGAGCAGTCACTGTGCTCACGCCATCTATCTGTGCCTCCTCTGGGAGGAGGATCCCGTAGTGATTCTCCCGTGTTACATATGCATACATTCAGGTAGCAGGAAGAGTGGTCCAGTCATTAAGCATGGAAGACTGAAGTGCAAGGAAGAAACTGGCAAATCTGCAGCTAGATCACTTGTCAATCAGGCTGTTGGAGATGAGGAAAGCAGTCCTTGAGAGATTTGTTGCACCATCACAACTGAGAGCCTTATGTGCCTTAAGTATGTGAATATGGCAGTGGACAAATAGGGCCTCTGCCCTTATGAGGAAGGAAACAGCAAAGAGATAATAAAATATGGTGACAACTTCCACAAAAGAAAACGCAGGATAAAATGAGAGCTGGCAACAGAAAGAGTTAAATGGCAGAAGGCAGGGGGAATACTTGCTCTTGGAGAAGCAGTGGCATTTAATAGAGTTAAGCTGAGGCTGATGGATATCTAGAAGTAAGCCAGGCAGGGAATATTCCAAGCACAGAATGGTGTCCATGAAGCCTGAAGCTGGGAAAGAGCTGGGTATGTTTGAGAAAGTCCTCACTCAAGGTGAGACCACCTATGTGTCTACTTCAGATGTGGATTAATGGCCCTAATACCACCGTGGGGACTGTTTCAAAAGGTTTCACCGATAAAGATGCCTTCCTAGGACGAAACTGAGGCTCAATACAGGTCTCTGGTGTCATCTCTCTTTGAATCCCCTCCTTGATGCCCTAGGGACACCTAGGCACAGGGATAGATGATCGCAATGAGTCTATTTGTATCTGGATTTCTCCACAGCAAGTGTGTGCAGAACAGCCCAGCAGAGCCCTTGACTAATGACTTTCAAATATAATTAAAAACATATTTCAATAGAAAGCACATTGCCAAGTCTATACCGGCAAAGTGAAATTAACCTTCAAACCATACTGGAACAACAGTGAATCACAAGGGTTTGTAAGAGATTAGATACACTGTAGCCTAATTATGTTACAATAACTCACCTCATTAATCTCCAAGGAAACAATAATGACAACAGTTAAATACTGTAATTAACAAACCCTATTTCAAACTTGATTTTCATTTTATAGGACTTGGCAATATTATCCACTGTAACTGTGGGAAAGACAGGATGTCAGTAGAGCAACCTGGTTCTTTTAAAGGCTCTTGGCTAACAGAGTTCAATACTTTGGATTTATGATTCTACTAAATGAGGATTCTGCTTAGAGCCCAACCCACGAAGCAAAAATACTGTGCCATGGGGTCCAGGGGCCACAGACTGTCAAGATCTTCCAGGTAACCTTCTCCCCTCGAAAAAAGGACGTAATATTAAATTTGTGTTTGTCTTTCCATAAATGAAGCAGTGAATCTTGTGCTTGGTCCTCTGTCTGGGACTTGTTTAGCACTGGGATTCTCTAGCTACCAGCCCTTTGTGAAGGTTTCACAGGCAGGGGTGTGACAATCAAGGTTAGAAAATCAAGGGAATAAGAATACAAAATGAACAGATAATAAAGAATCAAAATGTCATGATCATTTCAGTAAATGAAGAAAAAGCATTTGACAAAACCTAGCAACCTTTCATGACAAAAACACTCAAAAATCTAGGAAGAGAAGAGAGCTTTTTCAAAATGGTAAAGGGAACCCGTGGAAACACTCCCAGGTGGCATCATACACAATGGCTGAAGACTAAATGCCTTCCCCTAAGAGGACAGACAAGACAAGGATGTGTACTGCCATCTCTTCTATTCACCATTACACTGCAGGTCAAGATGGGGCAATTAGGCAAGAAAAAGAAATAAAAGGCATCCATGGAATACTACGCAGCCATAAAAAACAATGAGTGTGTGTCCTTTGTAGGGACTTGGATGAATCTGGAAACCATCATTCTCAGCAAAATGACACAAGAACAGAAAGCCAAACACTGCACGGTCTCACTCATAGGTGGGTGTTGAACAATGAGAACACGTGGACTCAGGGAGAGGAGCATCACACACTGGGGGCAATTGAGGGGGGTAGCGGAGACACAGCGGGGGACGGTGAGGGATAACATGGGGAGAAATGCCAGATATAGTACGCACCTAACATAAAATAAATAAATTCTTTAAAAAAGGCATTCGGATTGGAAAGGAAGAAGTAGAAATATCTTTATTAGCAGACAAGATCTTGAATACAGAAAAAGCAAAGAATCCACACCCATAAACCCACATCCACACTCACACGCAAGTATTAGAATGAATAAATTCAGCGAAGTAGCAAGATATAAGATTAATGTGCAAAAATCAGTTGTAATCCTTTACACTAGTAATGAACAGTTCAGAATGAAACTAAGAAAATAATTTCCTTCATAATCGTATAAAAAAGAATAAACTTAGGAATAAATTTATACTTTAAAATAAACAGGAAAATACTTGGGGACAAACATAAAGAAATGTAAAATTTCCATGCTGAAAACTATTAAATATTGTTCAAAGAAATTTAAAGGAACCTAAATAAATAAAAAGAAAATACACATTCATGAATTGGAAGACAATACTAAAATGAAAATACTGCTCAAATTGATTTACAGATTTAACACAATCCCTACTAAATTTCCAATTGCCATTTTTGCTGAAATTGACAAGCTGATTCTGAAATTCAATGAAAAATACAAGGTATTCAGAATAGTCAAAACGATCTTGAAAATGAAGAACAAAGTTGGAGATTCACACTTTCCAATTTAAAATATTTCTACAAAGCTACAATAACAAATATAGTATGGTACTAGCCTAAGGATTGATATATATATAGATTAATGGACTAAAAGTGACAGTCAGTAAATAAACCCTTTTATTTCTGAATAAGTGATTTTTGACAAGGGTATAATGGGCATTCAATGGGAAAAGAATAATCTTTTCAACAAATGATGTCAGAACTGCATAACCGCATACACAAGAACGAAGTCGGATCTCCTTTCACCATATATAAAAATGAACTCAAAATGGATCATCAACCTAAATGTAAGAGCTAAAACTACAAAAGGCTTAGAACACATGGGAGTGCAGCTTTACAATCTTGGCTTAGGTAAAGCCTTGTTATATATGACAATAAAAGCACGCACTACAAAAGAAAGAAGAGGCTAATTGGGATCTACAAAAATTTAACATTTTATGCTGAAAATACTAACATTAGGAAAGTTAGCTAATAGCAACACAAACACAACCTACAGAATGGGAGAAAATATTTGAAATTACCCATTTGATAAAGGACTGGGATCCACAACATATACATAACTCTCCCAACTCAGTATCAAAACATAAATAACCCAGTTAAAAATGGACCAAGAATCTGAACAGACACATCCCCCAAAAAGACTTACAAATGACCAACAAGCACACACACAATATTCAACATCATCAGTAATTACAGAAATACACATCGAAACCGTAGTAAGATACTACTTCACATCGACGAGGGCCAGGGGCAGTGGCTCATGCCTGTAATCCCAGAACTTTGGGAGACCAACGCAGGTGGATTACCTGAGGTCAGGAGTTTAAGACCAGCCTGGTCAACATGGTGAAACCCTGTCTCTACTAAAAATACAAAAATTAGCTGGGCATGGTGGTGACTGCCTGTAATCCCAGCTACTCAGGAGGCTGAGGCTGGAGAATCATTTGAACCCAGGAGGCAGAGGTTACAGTGAGCTGAGATCATGCCACTGCACTCCAGCTTGGGCAAGAGAGTGAGACTCCACCTTAAAAATAACAACAACAAAAAAAAAAAGGAAAGGAAAAAAAACATCCAGTAGGACCCTAGGAAATAAAAACAAAAACTGATCATAGCAAGTGTTGGTGATGATGTGAAAACAATTGGAAGCTTCATTTATTGTTAGTGGAAATGGGAATATACGACGGTAGAGCCACTTTGGAAAACAGATCAGCAGTTCCTCAATTCACAGGGTAAGAGTCACCATCCCTCCTAGCAGTTGTACTTCCAAACATACATTCAAGAGATATAAAAACACATGTCCATATTCAAACATGTTCACAAATGTTCATAGCAGCACTATTCCTAATACCCAAACATGGAGACAACCCAAATGTCCAACAAATAATAAACAAATAAAATACAATGGAATATTGTTCAGAAATAAAAAAGAATGAAGTATTAACACAAGCTACAATAGAGATGAAGCTTGAAACTTTATGCAAAGTGGAAGAAGCCAGGCACATTCTATGATTTCATCTATATGAATTATCTAGAATAGGCAAGTCCATGGAGACAGAAAATTGATTAGTAATTGCCAGGGCCTGGTGGAGGTGAGCAGAATGAGGAGTTAATGCTTAATGGGTAGGAGGCTTGTATTGGCTAATAATAAAAAGATTCTAAAATGAAGTATGGGTGGCAGCCATCCAACTCCGTGGATACTCTTAACCTATTGAGTTATATGCTTTTAACAGATAAAACACATTCAACATATATTACTTGAGGTCATCTTTGTAACAGTTAACTTTCATTGAATTCTTATTATCTGCCAGTCACTTATACACATGAACTCAGTCAATCCTTAGATAAATTTTATAAAGTTGGGAATTTTTTTTTAATTATACATATGGAGGCAATAAGGCCAGAAAGTTCATTCATTATTTTGAGATGGAGTCTCACTCTGTTGCCTAGGCTGAGGCACAGTGGGGTAATCTCCACTCACTCTAGCCTCTGCCTTCCAGGTTCAACCGATTCTCCTGCCTCAGCCTCCCGAGTAGCTGGGATTACAGACACCCACCATTATGTCCTAGCTAATTTTTGTATCTTTTAATAGAGATAGGGTTTCACCATGTTGGCCCAGCTGGTCTCGAACTCCTGACCTCAGGTGATCCACCTGCCTCAGCCTCTCAAAGTGCTGGGATTACAGATGTGAGCTATCACACCCGGCCAGGACAGAAAGTTTACCACAGTTTGTAAACAGCATCAAATCCAAGTCTGTCTCACTCAGAGCTCCATGCATTTAATAACCGTACTTGATTTTGTCTCTTCCAAGCCTTGTGTTTCACAGTAGTCCAGCCTTCAGGGAGCTCACATCTAAAGAGAGTTTATGTTACCGATAATTACAATAATACCTGTCTAACAAACCACATCAGAACTCAGTGGCTTAACAGAGCCCCTCATTTATTCTCATGTATGTGTCTGTGGCTCAGCTAAAGACTGGGTGATCTAGGCTGGGCTCAGCTGGGCAGCCCTGCTTCAAACCTCAGTTCTGGCTGTGCTCCTCATTGCACACTGGATCCATGCAAGCTCCACATGCATTCTTAATCACTGTACTTGATTTGGCCTCTGTCTATTAAGATAGACTGAATCTGTTGGGCCCAGGCTTAAAGAACAGCAGCTATTCAAGAGGATCATGACAACAGCAGTCACATGAAAGAAAGCTCCACTATGTAAGGAAATGCCTGCCCTATGTATGCATTGTATTTGATCATACCCTATTGTCCAGAGCAAGTCACATGGCCAATATCAAAAAGAAGTCCACTCTGCCAGTCACCAGGTCATGACAAAGTGTAGATGCATGACACTGTGCAGAAGAGTGAAGAACTGTGATTAAGCATTCAACTGACTGCAGAAGGAGATATCTGTACCTCAAATAAAGACTCTCAGCATCTTCTACCTCGAGTTTCTCATCTGTAAACAGATGGTCAAAAATATCTATCTACCTGACATAGTGGTTGTCAGGATCAAATAAAATGCTGATTGTGAGGTGCCCTCCGAGGAGTACCAGATCTTTTTACAAACAAGAATTATTGTTATTAGTCATTACTGAAGAACTCTCAATTATTAGAAAGAGTGCTGTGTTGAAATGAAATACCGGCCTTTGCAGCAACACGGATGGCACTGGAGGACATCATTCTAAGTGAAGCAACCCAAGAATGGAAAACCAAGTATTTTAAGTTCTCACTTACAAGTAGGAGTTAAACTATGAGGACACAAAAGCACATGAATGATAAAATGGACTTTGGGGACTAAGACTGAACAGTGGGAGGGGGTGAGAGATAAAAGACTACACATTTGGTATAGTGTACACAGCTTGGGTGATGGGTACACCAAAATTTCAGAAATCACCATCAAAGAACCAATCCAAAACCATCTGGTCACTCAAAACTATTGAAATTAAACATTTTTAAAATATTAAGGAAAAGAAAGATGGCCTCGTTGAGATAATCAACTAAAAGTGGAAGTACAAAGATAAATTCACAGGATAGAAAAAACATATAGCACACAAGAAACCCTTTTTGAAAACAACCATAGTAAGACATTAAAAGATTATCAATTATTACTTTTGACTTTTCTGCTAGATTCATGAAAGTCCTTGAAAACGGAGTTCTTTCTACCAGACTCCCTAACCTTCTCAAATAGAAAAGCACCTCCAGGAATTTCTAATTTCTGACAGCCAAACAGGAAAACTGAGGCTAAATCACAGGAGTTAAGAGTTTTCTGCTGCTAATACAGCTCCCTCTGCCAGGAGGGATCCCTGAGCTCATTCTGGTGTTCAGGGAAACATCGTATCAGAAGCCAGCAAACTCAAGCTCCAGCGCTGGGAGGGAGATGACCAGGAATGACGGGCTTAGACATTTGAGGGGCAGAGTCCTGGGTCTGCAACCAAAATCTGCCATCTGATGGTCTTGCATTCTGGGACACGTCACTGACCTTCCTTGAGCCCCAATTTCCAACGGGATTGCTAGGCTTGCACGCCCAAAGGAATAGAAATCATTCTATTATAAAGACACATGGACACAAATGCTCACTGCAGCTCTCTTTTTAAAGACGGAATAGTATTTTGGTCTTTAGGCCTTTGAGAAATTGCCACACTGTCTTGCACAATGGCTGAATTAATTTACAATCCTCCTACCAACAGCTCATAAGCATTCCTTTTTCTCCACAACCTAGCCAGCATTTGTTATTTTTTTTTTGACTTAGTATTAATAGTCATTCCGACGAGTGTAAGATGGTATCTAATTGCAGTTCTGATTTGCATTTTTCTAATGATCAGTGATGTTGAGCTTTTTTTCACACAACTGCAGGACACATAGAGGGGAACAACACATACCGGGGCCTATCGGAGGGTGGAAAGTGAGAGGAGAGAGGGAATCAGGAAAAATAACTAGTGGATACTAGGTTTAATACCTGGGGGATGAAATGATCTATACAACAAATCTCCATGACACAAGTTTACCGATGTAACAAACCTGTACTTGCACACCTGAGTTATTAGGTTGGTACAAAAGTAATTACACTTTTTGCCACTGCTTTTAATGGAAAAAACCTCAATTACTTTTGCGCCAACCTAGTAAAAGTTTAAAAGTAAAAATAGAAAGAGCCCCATAATACTACCTGCTTCCAAAGGTTTACGTGAAATTTAAATGAGAAAACACATGTGAAATGTGAAATGGAATCCCTGGTGTATAATAATTACTAAATTAATACCAGACATCATCCTTGGTGATTTTAAAATAGTATCATTATTCCTGCGCTTCCCACTTCATGAGTGTTTTTTAAATAGGGAGCAGATGAGAGAATTCTTAGATACTTCATAAACTGTGAAGAATTAGACAAATACAGCTATGGCATGATGGTTATTAAGTGGCCTTGGCACACTGCACCACTCAACAAATATTTGTTAAGGGAGCAGGGAATCAGTCAATGCAATTAAACCCCCTTCTCTCACTATTTGCTTTGGGCCAGTGAAAGGAAGCCCTTGTAGCCAGCACCAGCATTGCTCACAGCCTCAGGCCTCTCATTCAGGCACAGCCATCTCAGAACCTCCCAAAGCTGCCCCTGGCCTCAGAACATGGCTTGCTTTCCTGAGAAACTCATCACGGAGAAGGCAAGCCTTTAGCCCTCATGCCTTGACCTAGAAGAGACAGCACGCTGATTATTTTTGCAGAAAACAAGAAAGGTCACATTTCATCATTCTATGTCCCAATACCTGAGCACTGGCAAAGGGGGAAAAAAAGAAGAGAGATCAGTCAAGTGGACTTTTCCACTTACAGAAGCATAATACATCTTAAGAGTTTTCATGATGTATCAGTATCTCCTTGAAGAAGATATTTCGAGTTTGAGATACACCATAAATATCCTTCAATGTGGCGCATGTCAGCTGAATGTCCCCATCCTTGAGTAAGCATGGACAATATATGGTGGGGACAGAGGTGAGTTATGGCAGGGAACATATTCGTAATCTAGGCGCCCAGTGGACACCCACAATTTACAGTTTAATCGTCCACAAGGTATAGCTTCTCTGTAATTGAATTAGATTTCAAAATAAGGCAGACCTGATTTATAGGGCTGTTTCAAAAACACACACAACAGGGTATGTTTTCTTGTTTGTAACAATAATCTAATGGTTAGTGTTAACGCATTACCAAGGAATGAGGCGAAATAGCTAAATGCAAGGTACTGAGCTTTCGCTAAACAAAGAAGCTGCCTCAGCAAAAGATCGGAGAAGCAGGAAAAGTTATCTTTCTCATTTATGTTCACTTAAGGCAGATGTACCATTTTACTTTCATCTGCTTCAGGCTTATTCAACCAAATGCAATTGGAAGTATAGTTACTCATTCATCCAAAAGATATTTTGGCATCAACTCTATGCTTACCTCTGTGTTGGATGCTCAAGGCACTGAGATGTCTACTAGTTATGTGACCTTGGCTCATTGCTCCTCTAAGTCTCCATTCCCATTTGTGACACTACTATAATAGTTTCCATCTTATGAGGCTGATGTGATTATACAGATAAATCACTCAGTGTGGTGTATACAATATAGTATTACAATTCTTCCTAGTATGGCTTTTGTTATTTCCTTACCCACAAACAGTTTATACTCTTGCAGAGGTGACAAATGAAAACTGTTACTAAACACATCTTTCTTGGATCTGTCATCTATTGCCACAGTAATGCTATATAACAAACACCATACCCTCAGTGACAGTTTACTATAAGGGTTTATTGTTCACACATCTAAGGTCCCACCCAGGTTGGCCAGTTCCTCTGCCCTCACACCTGGCCCTGTTCACATGTCTGATGCTGGCCAGCTTTTGTTTGGTCTCTGCTGGCCTCAGCTGAGCGTGTATCTATTTCATGGTCTTTGTATCCATTTCCAGTGACCAGTCATTTGTATAGGCAAGTTCTTCTCATGGTGATGGGAACAGCTTAAGGCAGTGGATGAAGACAGGCAGAGCCTCTTGAGGTCTGAGCTCGGAATTGGAACATTATCATTTCTGCCTTGAGCCCTTGGCCAAACCAAGTTACATGACTGTGCACAGATCCACGGTCGGGGAGCATAGCAAGATCCCACGGCAAAAGGCAGAGAAGAGTGAAGAACCGAGGCTATCATTGCAAGGTATCCCATGTATATTTATAGACAGATGCAATGGAAATGCAAGATAGTCCCCAGCACTGCTGTGCAAAGAGAACTCAAGGTGGTTCCTGGCTGAGTCATGATGCAAGGGCAGGAATTACCCAGGCCACCCATTGAATTTGTGGAGTGCATAAACTCACATTTTGTTGCCTTTCTTTACCTCCTAATTAGGTAAGAACCCTATGAATAAGCTTTCTAAAACTTCAAAAGCTCAGCAGACCTGAGCTCTGTCAGTGTATCTCCCACATCTGCCAGAAAGAGGTCACTGGAAGAGTGCAATGTGGGTGCTCTGGGCTTCCTCCTCACTTCCAACAAGGAGGTCAGTGCAGAATGAGTCTTTGGTACCTCACTGTCCACAAGGTCAAGCCCTCAGAGTTCTAGCCCTTATTGATTTAGATAAAACCAAGCCAATATCCCAGCCAGGAGGGCAGGTTACATGAGTCCCTCTGTGATGCTGTGGGGTCTTTGTGTCCCCAGACACCACAAAGACATAGGGCAAGGCCTTATCTACAAAATTATACCCTGTTGTGTGGGCAGCATGCCTCGCAGCTCCTTATGGAATATGTCTTTTTAAAGAACAAAGATCTGGGAATTTCCAGATCAACTAGTTTGGGCTTTTAGAACCTTAAAAGAGGAATCCTTTGTAGAGACAGACACCCTCCTTAGCAACAAAGAGGCAACAAGATGAGGAATTTAGAGACCAAAACCCAGATTAGCTCCGACAGGGGAAATGCCATTTTACTTCAGAAACTGCAGCAATCAAACAAGAGCAAGTTTCACCAACCTCAGTGGTTGAAAGGGCAAGAAGAGTTCCTGAAGGTCCCTTAATCTCATTCTTGCACTTAACTCCCTTCCTCCCTTCCTCATCCTGGGTTTTCTCTCTCCCCAACCGCTCAAGAGTTACCAAGGGTGAATCCAAAAGGCTGCACATCATTTAAAGTACCTTTGGCCTCAGGTAACGAAAGAATTATCCCAAAATGGCTTAAGCAAATAAAAATCAGCATGGTCACACAGAACAAGAAATCCAGAAGCAAGTTCATTCAGGGTTGGTTGATTCAACTAGAGAAAAGTTTTGGGTGATTCCCTAAAGGAAAGGGAAACTTCTGCATATCCCCTCCCCAGCAGACTTTTCCTTACCTCCCACTGGCCAGAGTCAAGTCACATCCACTATTCTCAAATTAACCACCAGTATACATTACAAGGATTTCCTCAGAGACCAATCATGATATAGCCTTTGGAGCTGGGTTCAGTCTCCATGGAAAAATATGACTACTCAATATTTAAAAACAGCTTAGATTCTGCAGCACAGAAATAGAGTGAGGATGGAAGTTGGGTAGAGACAAGTGTTTCTGGCAAAGGAAGCCGCATTTAAAACTAGAATTCAAATCAGAGGGAGCCAGGAAATTTTTCAGATGATCTAACCAGTGGCTTCCTTGCAGCCGGATGACCTGGGTTAAAATATGGACTCCGTTAAAATCTGGACTCTGCTATGTATAAACCACATGACCACAGGCAACTCATCTGAGCCTCCATTTCCTACACTACAAATCAGGAAAAATAACGCGTAATTCACCTAGCTGTTATGGGAATGAAGAGAGTTCACATATTATGAAAAGCTCCTCGGACACCAGCCTCTACAGTCATTCTCTGAGAGGCCTCACATACCTTTCCCTCTGCTCTTGAGATGAGAGTTCATCAGCATGTGTGAAAGCCGAACCTTCGGAATCAGATCTGAACGCAGTAACTGGGCCTGGCAGGTGCCATTCTGTCATGCCAATCAGCTGCTGAAATTCCCTAAGCCTTAGAGCACTTGTTTATATAATAAATATCATATTTTTAATCTCCTAAAGGTGGCTATGGAAACTAAAAGAGATATTGCTAATAAAGGATTTAGCATTATATGGTTTGGCTTTGTGTCCTCACTGGAATCTCATCTCAAAAAGGAATTCGCAGGTGTTGAGGGAGAGACCTGGCAGGAGGAGATTAGATCATGGGGGCAGTTTTTGCCCAAGCTGTTCTGACGATAAAGAGCGAGCTCTCACCAGATCTGACGGTTTCACAGGGGATCCTCCCACCTCACTTTTCTCTCTCACCTGCTGCTGTGTAACACATGCCTGCTTCCCCTTCCATCATAACTGTAAGTTTCCTGAGGCCTCCCCAGCCATGAGGAACTGTAAGCCAATTAACCCTCTCCTGTATAAATTATCCAATCTCAGGTATTTCTTTTTAGCAGTGTGAAAACAAACTAATACAAAGCAGATCCCTGGTCCCAAATAAGCACCCAATAAATAGAGACTATTACTATTTTAGTTATCATCATCATTATTTCCCTGAAAGTCTCCACCCTGTCAGGTGCTGGGTCCTTTACATTCACATGGATGGAAGATTCACAATAATCTTCCTCAAAAAGCAAACCTGATTGCTATATGCCTTTTAATAAATTCCCATTTTCCTGAAAGTAAAGACCAAAAAAATCTTTAGTAAGGCATGCAAGGCCCTCCAAGATTTGGTTCCAGTACTCTTCCCCAGTCCCATCTCAAAACAAGTTGCCCTGGACGTCTTCCAGGCTTCCTATGACCACAGGGCCTTTGCCTGTACTGTTCCTGCCACCTAAGGCTCTTTATTTCATCACCTCTTCCTCCTGTGAATCACACCCCAAATGTCACTTCACAGGGACGCCTGCCCAAACCCCTGACACAGACAAAGTCCTCCAGTGTATTTTCTCAGGTGAAAGGTGGTATCCTGAGAGAACAAAGGCATGAACTCTGAAGTAAGACAACATGGGGACAGATCTCAGCTTTAACACTTACTAGCTGTGTGACCTTGGGTGACTTAACCCCTCTGTGCCTCCATTTTCTCATTCTGCAATGTAGATAACAATGACTAATACCAACACCTACTTCACAGGGTTATTCTGCAGATTAAATGAGTTACTACTAGAAAGCATTTAGAATAATGGCATGCACAGAGCAAATGCTATGTGTTTACTACATCAAACTAATAAACTGTCCAATGCCTGCAGAGAATCTCTCTTGTCTGCAATTATGCATTCATTACTGTAATAATTTGATTATTCACTCTCTCCCCTTCCAGACCAAATGCCCTGGGAGTGCAGAGGCATGTCTCCTTGCGCTTACCACTTACCCTAGGTTCAGGCACAAGAACTGGTCCAGGATGGTTTTGCAATGAAAATGTTTTTAATGGGTGAAAGAAAACTTAACACATAGCACAAGCTAATGTTTTCCTTGCTTAGACCAAGACAGAGAGGCCCCTTCACCCCCTTCTGGCTCCCTCGTGTCTTGCAGCAGCTGCAACAGCTCTTGCCCTGCCTGGCACACAAATGCAACCATTGACAACAAGCCCAGCAAACATCAGCAGTCCCCAGGGACACAGAGCCGGTAATAGGCTCCACATTGTTTCAGATGTTCCAGACCACAAAGTGATCATGTCTGAGGCAATGTCAGCATGGTTAACCCCAAATTCCTCCACTCACTCTGCTGCACGCAACTGTTTGAAACATCCTGTGCACCAACCGTCCCCAACCACAACAATCACAGGGCGTAAGCCTTAATCACAGAAGAAAAGATTAATTGGGGAGCTGCCTTGAGAGAACCTATGTGTCAGGCCTGCCATCCTCATAATACAGACAATTAGGGCAGCCTTGTGACTTGTGTTACCATAACAGCAGCAGCCACAGCAAAGTCTCTTCCCCTCCTCTTGGAGGCCTGCAACCTTACAAGACTGGAGAGCAGCAAATGAAGAGACCCATACCAATGGCATCAGCGGAAGAAGGCAGCCATCCCTACCTTTAACAGAGAGTGCAATGGAAGCAACAAACAAAAGTCTGCATGCCAAGCCTTGCTCTAAGCCCTTACAGGCTTATGACATTGGGCTACTTGATCCACAGTTTACTGCCTCAGTTTCCACATCTGCAAAGTGACAAAATAGAAACCTCTCCATTGTCATATAAGCCTTAACTATAAACTCACACGTCTCTCAGTAGGAATTTCGTGGGAGCTTATAATCTCTCACACGAATCTTCAGACGCCTGGATGTCTCATCCAGCCACCCGGGAGCTGTCCCGGGTGCTGAAGATACAGGGGCGCTTAAACAAAGTCAAGACCCTTCAGCATGCAGGCTGTAGAGTCTAACAGGCCTGAGTCAGAGACACAGCATCTCCTGGATACACGTCCTACTCTCTCAGGTGCTCATCTGAAACCAAGAACAATAATGCATAATTCATGGAGCCACTGTGAAGAATAAAGGAAATCGTAAAAAAATAAGAAAACTGATACAGCACCCAATAGATTGCAGTGGCCTCATAAATGGGAGATACTAGTGTAAAGATCTCATCGCATGGACTTTGTATGTATACAGTAGAATACCAGATGTCAGGAATTTCAACTCCTGAATGGAGACGCTATTTTCCTATGGAAGAATGCAGCAAGAAAAGAGCCCGCCACACCTAGCTAATGAGGCTTGCTGTTAAACAGGAAACGTCAGGAGATAGCCTGGGAGGATGAGAGATGGATTAATGTTATAATTGACATGTACAGGCCAAGATCATCCATTTGTCTTGCTGAAGACACACCCTAGGATACTTTGGGAGGTGAAAGGAAGTGAGTGATAAAGCATCCCACCATGAAAATCTGTTTTAAATTCTCGTTATTCTGCCAGTTGACTAAGCCAGGTTGGTTCATCTCAGTTAGGTCATATTCAGGCACATGTGCACTGATCAAAGAACAGAAGAACCATTCCTTACTCTTCCCAAAATAACACAACAGAGACACTCTTTGTGGAATTCCTGATGATGCGCCCATTCTCTATGCTGCCTGGCATTCTGTGTTCTCTATCATGGCACTGATTACACAAAGCCATCAGAGCCCATTTTCTAATCTCTCACTGGAGCCCAGAAAAGGATCCACAGATGCTGTATTCATCAAGATTGTTTTGGGTTGAAAGAGAGAGAAACTCAACATTAGCAAGGTTAGGCAACAGTAGAACGTGATGACTCATGGGATCTATTATGGGATTGAATATCCAAATCCTGGGTAGGGACGTAATTTCATTGGCTCTCAAGAACAAATTAAACAAGAGACTCAAAGACTGCCATGGCCCATGTTCTCTCTTGCTCTCTTTCTTGTTCTTGTTCTCATTTCTCCTCTTGCTCTCACTCTCATCTTTGCTTTTCTATGACAACAGGGTTCAATCTCAATAATGACAGACATGTTTCTTCCAAAAGTTAGATATGGTGGCCCATGGCAGCTCCCAAGCCTCTCAACTCATAGCTGCTTCTTTCAGAGAGAAATGTCCCTCTCCCAGTCTCGATTTGAGTATCCTCAAGATGGATTCTTAGGGGCCAAGCTTGTACCAGGTATACCACTGGAACAACCAGTGGTAGGTGGTGTGTGTTGTGGAGTAAACAGGTGTCTGTTTGTATGTAAGGGGGAGTATTTATGAACCATACCAGCTCCTGGAATCTGGAACACATATAGTTGAGCTGGAGGGGGTCAGTTTCTTAAAGAAGTAGAATTCTATTTCCATAAAAAATGACATATGCAAAAAAACCAAAATGATGCAAGGTACAGATCCAGCTGGATGCAAGTTGATCTAATAGCCTGAAATTATAAACTAAATGTTTGTACAGATTATTCTCTCTCACCCTACTGCTTGAGAGAGAAACCATGTTTTTAATTGAACTATCAGAGGAATCTATGTATACAGAAGCTTAAAATGTATTGTTTTGAACTTGAGAGGAGGGACTATGTCTTTTTGTCCTTTATCTCCAATACCTAAGACACAGCCTCACACTTTAGCTGCTTGATATGTATTTTCCAATGAATAAATGAAATTATAATGAATACATGAATTAACTGAACTGAACGAATGAAGTCATACAAGTTCAAGTGCAGGAGAGAATGCATTTCTGTCTCCATTCAATCAGTCCCAGTCTGACTACTTTGGGCTTTCAGAAAATAAGAGATTTCAGGGGGAGCCCAAGAAATGAGCGTCTTGGTTGGTATGGACAGCAACTAACCTCCTTCATTTATTCTCTGTTCCAGCAACAATAATTTGCCGTGTGATGGATACTTTGAAACATTGCCAAATTTCATCTAAGGTGGGTACAACAGTCCCTACCTAAAGAACAGAAAACAAAGCTTACAAATAGCATCCTCGAGGTCACAAATAGTATCAAGTACAGAGTTGGAAACTGAACCCAAGTCTGTCTGATTTCAACGGCATTCTTAACTACTACTATATTTCCTTCCTAATAAATCTTTGTCAAGTGTCTTAGTAGCAAGTGTTGTGCCATGTCCTTTACACAGGTTTTCCTAATCCTCAAGGAACCCAATAAGGTACTAGCATCATTCCTATTAAACAGATGAGGCTGTTCCTGCTCACAGAAGCAAAGGTTTCAAAACAAGGATGCAACCCTAGCAACCCTCAGAGCTACACGTGGTGCCAGTTGTATCTTCCCTGGAAACTGTGCCTATAGCTGGAGGGTTGGGGGGAGGCATGATATTAGCCTATCTCAATGATTCTCTGAGTTCCTTGCAGATGGCAGACATAGATGTTAGCTATCCAGTTAGGACCTGGCATCTTTAGTGTTACTGAACTACATCTGGGTCCAATTGCCTACATGAGCAAGGCACTCATGTCCCCCATTCCTGGCACAAGACACCTCAGCTCTGAGAAAATGCACACCTTTTTCCTTGAGGCTCTGAAAGAAATGACTTACAAAATCATTTACAAACAAATCAGAAGCAGAAATTACAGAAGCAAGTTTCTTTCCCAAAAACAGCTGCAGCCAAGCCGAGAAATTCCAACTGTACACAGCAGAGCAGCCTAGTCCCAGCCTTCCTCTGTCTGTTTAAACGGGGCTTGGCTGAATTTGAGATGGTTCCAGGTGTGAGTCCTACTTATGGGGTCATGAAGAGAAGCTCCCCAGTCATGAAGCTTGTATTGCCTGGGAATGGGAGAGTCATGAAAAATCCAGATCCTGACTTGGCATGCTGGCTGTTTTCCATGTGTATTTTCAGATGTCTGAGCACCCCTGGGTGGGAGGTGGAAAGAGGGAGACGGCCTCGAGCATTCAGACAAATAATTGGTTTTACACAGGATGCCTGGCTTCTTCTCCCTGCTGAAAACGGCTCATGTGTGAAGAGGAGGGAGGTGAAGGAAGCATGCTGGCCACCTACAGAGTGGGATTAGGCCAGGGCTGGAGGAACCCCACTCTAAATCCTGCATCCTCCTACATTAAAAGCACCTATGTCCTCCTGCCCCCTGCTCCAACGATTCCTTCCTACTCTCATGGAACATTAAGCCCTTCCTGCAAATTCAGAAGGGTACCCCCTGGAGACAAATCAAGCATCATGGAAAAAAAAATAGCAAAACTCACTTCATTTGGCAGACAATGCTTTAGGAAAGACATAAACACTGGATTTGGAACTTTATTTACCTCCAGAGAGATACTCTGGAGAAAATTAAAACAATGCAAGATTTAATTATTAAAAGCCAAACATTCCTGTACATATTTTCTACTCCGAAGTTTTAAAACGAAAAACTCTCAGAGAAGATACATTTTTAATGACTAACTCCCTCCCACCCAGGCTACGTTTTAAACCCTCTCTCCATCATGACTCATCCAGCACAGATGACAGGAGAACACCAGGGAAAGAACAGGGCAGGTTTCCTGCTAAAGGAGACGCGAGGCAGTGCTTGGTGATTTGGGGCCATCAACACCCTGAACTAGGCTTGGTTTGGATTGTATTTCCACTCTCATCTTCCAGACATATTACATCAGGAAACGTGTTTCAACCAGCCAAATTCCTCACCTGTACACATTTTCTTAACTTTTGGAACATTCCAAGATAAAAACATTTTTTTAAAAAACAACATGGCCAGGAGCCATGGGATTACCAGCACTTTGGGAGGCCGAAGCTAGCTCATCACTTGAGGTCAGGAGTTCAAGACCAGCGTGGCCAACATGGTGAAACGCTGTCTCTAATAAAAGTACAAAAATTAGCTGGGCATAGTGGTGCACACCTATGATTCTAGCTGCTCAGGAGGCTGAGGCAGGATAATCTCTTGAACTGGGAGGCAGAGGTTACAGTGAGCTGAGATCATGCCACTATAGTTGAGCCTGGAGTGCAGTGCAAGGCTCTGTCTAAAAAAAAAAAAAAAAGAAAAGAAAAGAAAAAGAAAAAAGCAACATTATCAATTCATGCATCTGACAAACATTTATCAGGCACCTATTGTGTCTCCACTGAACTGTTCTAGGCACTCTGGATATGATGATAAGCAAAGGCAACAGGCCTCACACACAGATATCATATCCCAGGGGAATCAGAGTAATCCTGTTATTGCTCAAAGTCCACCAGCTTTGCTTCCTTCATCCCCTCGTCGAGATGATGAGAGGTCCTATGAGTCAGATGTCATATCTTTCTCTTCTCATTGCTCATTTAACTATCGTATACTGGATCGTTAGTTGCCTCCTTTCTGTTTGTCTTTGAATGTTTCTTACTTTGCTGCTAGTCCAAAAAAAAAAAATGTGTGTACTAACGTCCATGTTTCACTGGTGATTAGAGGTCTTTAAAAGCTGAGAGATCCTGGCTTGAGCCCAGGAGTTTGAAACCAACATGAGAAACATAGTGAGAACCCTGTCTCTGCAAAAAATAAAATAAAAGAATTATCTGGGCATGGTGATGCATGCCTATACTCCTAGCTACTCTGGACACTGAGGTGAGAAGATAACTTTAGCCCCGGAGTTTGAGGCTGCAGTGACCAAGGATGATGCCATTGCACCCTAGCCTGGACAAGGCAGTGAGATCCTGTCTAAAACTAGAGAAATAAAAACAAACCTGAGAAATCCATTAATGCGTAGATGGTGCAGGTTTGCGTGCTAATGGAAAGAACACGAAGCATGATAGAAGATAGGAAGATAGGCTTCAAGGACAAAGATCAAAGGTTGCAGGAGCCAAGTGATTTCTTCTATCCTATCTTTACTAATCATCTGGCCTACTCTTCAATGACATACAATGTGTTCGTTACATATTGGGTTTTAAAAAATGGATACTACTGGGCCAAAAATGGGCTGGAGAAAGAGATTCCTGGTGGAAGACATGGTCCACACACGTCCCCTTGGAGACAAGCAGGTTTTCCCAGTGCCTCATTCCCATATGACTTTTTGGTTGAAGGAGGGTAGTTAAATCCCCATGATGTAAGAAGCTAGGTAAGTCTCAGTCCTGATTCAAAGTACCCCATGTTTCCAAAAGATCCTAACAAATCAAAAGGGATCCTGGCACTGACCAACTCATCCTGTCATTGTACTTGCTGCCAGAGAACACATAATAACTTGGCCAAGCAAAGGATGGAGTTAAGGGGTCCTAGGAGAGCCCCCCAAAATATAAATGGAGCCAAATGGAAAACTAGCCACCTCAGAATGTCTTAAAAACTCAAGTAGTTGGCCACTTCCACTCAACTTGAGATGCGGTGCATTAAAGGCAACTTAAAATAACTTGAGGGAAGAAGGGTAAATAAACCAGGGATGATTTATCTCTGAGGAGTAACAGTGTGACTGCTGAATAATTACATGCACCAATCTTTATTAGTATGCAAAGTAGCGGGGCCTGGTTGGCTCCCAGCACTGCTCAAAGGACAAAAAGCCAACAGAGCTATCCACATTCTAATAAATCACACCCCAACACTCCCTGTGTGTTGTGGCGACCCCCAGACCCCCAGGGCCTCTCTATGTGCTGCTCTTCTCCCAGAGATAAGCAGCAAGTACTTAATTTCTACCTTCTAGTGATGGATTAGGCTCCAGAGTTCTTCCAGAGGAGTTCGGTTGGGGGCTTCTCTTTGCATAAGCTTTATCCAAATTATCACTGTTTTATCCAGCAGCTTCTGCAACAGTGATTCCTGTACTCCTCCATCTGGAGTATTAAATGCCCCTGCATTTGGGACCTCCCTTCTTCCTGCCATGTCCTCAGTAGATGCACCCCAAGCCTTTTGCACTGTCCCAACAAGCAGGTCAAGATAGGTAATAAGAACCTTGAAACCTCACCAGTCAACCCAAGAGCACCAATCAGCTTACTCTAATTTTTGAAGGCAGAACAGATCTGAGTGTCCATGTAAGGATTTGAGGGGGCTTAACCTGGGCCCAATAATAATGGCAATAGTTCACATAATGATTAGTGTAAATTTCTGTAAAATTTTGGGTATGCCAAGCACCTTTGTAAGTGATGCACACAGCGCATGTCATCTATAACATGGAGATAATAATATCCCCACATCATGGGTTTCGTATTAAATATGTAGACATACATATGTATACTCACACACACACAAATACACATGCACAGGCACATACACACATATATACACACACACTCACTCATTTGATACTAATGGAAAAATCCTTATGTCATAAAGACATCCCCGTTTTAAGGATGGGAAAACTGGGCTCAGAGAGTTAACTAACCTATTCAGTGGCAAAGCTGAAACCCAAATGCAAGCATCCTGACTTCAGAGTCTACACATCAACCTCTGCACTAAAACACGTGTGCACTAAAAAAAAGTTAAACAGACTTCCATGGCTTACAGGATTGAGACCAAAATCCTTCAAAGGATATACGAGGATAGTCTGTGATATTTGAAACCCGACTTTGTCTCACACCACTCCCAGCTTGCTCCCTGGGCTCCGTTTCTCCTAACCACCTGCCGACCCTCCAATGAACCAAACTCTGTCCCAACTCAGGGGCTTTGCTCCTTTCCCTGAGCAGCTCTTCCCTGCCCTCTTTGCATGGCCAACACTTATACATCTTTCAAAAAGCTTTGGTTGAAATATCACATCCTGCAGAAAGCCTTTTCCCAATACCGCTACCCCATCCTCAGCTCCATGCCTCTATGCCATGTGTGATACTGTGACACCTTACGGTATCCTGTGCCCGTCTTTCAGAGCAGAGTTGCAGTTATCTATTTATAGGCCTGATCATTTGCTCCGCAGCTCTCTCATGCCCTAGACTACAAATGCCTTGTGGGCAAAGACCTGGGATCTTTTTCATCATCATCTTCCTAGTGTCTAGTGTCAGCTCCAGCACACAGGACATATTTAGTAACTATTTACTGGATGACACAATGGAAGGGAAGCTTTAAGAGACATCACGACGCACACAGCAGAGTCCTAAAGTTTGTCACATTGTAACAGATACAGTAAGATGAAAGTAGCCCCTCCTCTCCACATTCATATGGGCATGGAGGGTGTATCTAAAAACAGGAGCATTTACTAAACTTAGTTTCACCACACAGAGAGTAAAGACCACTCCTTGCCAGGCCCCAAGCAGCATGTTCACGCATCTCAATCTATTCCCCAAAGGTTTTATGAGGTCAACACCTTTATGAACCCCATTTCTCAGATGGGTCAACTGATAGTCATAGACTGTCTTCATATGAAGACAGTGTCCAAAGCTCAGGTTATAGAAGCTTATTGTTAAAACAGACCTCAATGATGTGCAAAAACAATCAGGGACGTTTAAAATCCTCTCAAGCCTTGTTCCTCTCCAGAGACAGTAGGGGAGAATAGTTGGAAGGCTCAGACATCTGCACACCAATTATCCTTCAGTTTCCTCGCTAGTCTAGCTAATGATTAGGAAGATGATATGGGCTGGATTTGTGCCCCCACTCAAACTTCATTTCGAACTGAAGGAGGGACCTGGTGGGAGGTGACTGGATGATGGGGGTAGATTTTCCGCTTGCTGGTATCTCATGATAGTGAGTTCTCACGAGACATAATGGTTTAAAAGTATGTGGCATATTCCCTTTCACTCTGTCTCCTCCTGCTACGTAAAGAAGGTCCTTGCTTCCCCTTCGTCTGACTGTAAGTTTCCTGAGGCCTCCCAGTCATGCTTTCTGTAAGCTTGTGGACCTGTGAGTCACTTAAAGCTCTTTTGTTCATGAATTACCCAGTCTCAAGTAGTTCTTTATACCAGCATGAGAATGAGCTAATACAGAAGACTTCTCTGCCAATTCACCACCTCCTTCTCACCGATAGCTATTTATGGCCTTGATAGGAGTTTAGATTTCTATTCATTCCTTCAGTGTGCATCTATTAAGCTCTTACTTTTTGCCAGGCATTGTTCTAGACACTGAAAGAAGAGGAGGAAACAAGACAGAGGTTTCCATTCTCCTAGAGTTTATATTGTGTGGAAGAACTTAGCAAACCCTCTGCTATAGATTAAGAAGTTAAGACCAGTCAAAATGAACATTTAAACCTAAGGTCCAGGAAGGCTGAACTGGCCTGATGAACATCCAGACAACCTGTTTTTCCAAGGATGTCGTGGACAAAAAACGGTTCTGGTAAGATGGTCATCAAAGATCCTCCACTTTGACCAGACATGGTGGATCACACCTGTAATCCCAGCACTTTGAGAGGCTGAGACAGGTGCATGGTTTTAGGCTAGGAGTTTGCGACCAGCCTGAGCAACACAACAAAACCTTGTCCCTATGAAAAAAAAGACAAAAAATATTAGTTGACTATGGTGGAGCATGCCTGGAGTCCCAGCTACTGGAGAGGATGGCTTGAGCCCAGGAGGCAGAGGTAGCAGTGAGCTGAGGTGGTGTTACTGCATCTCAGCCTGGGTGAAAGAGTAAGACGCTGTCAAAAAGAAAAGATCTTCCATCCACTGTACATGGAGGAAGGTGGATCTCTGGGATCTCTACAAACCTATCTAGACAGCACCCCTTTGAGACAAGCTTGCGGCCTCACAATGTGTTCTCCCAAGAAGCCCCTTAACTGTACAAGCAAAATAAACTTTCACATGATTTCCTTTTGTATGTATTTGCATTACATTGGAATTCAGGCTCTTCATAAGCTATGCTGTAGTTTAGCTTCAAGTATGAACACAATCTCCAAAGCTGAGACACCATAGCCTGGCAGGGGAGGCCAGCAATCAACCAATAACACAGTGCATGAAACAGATCACACAGACCTAAGGTTGATTCTTCTGGTTCAGGATCTTTAACAATAAACAGACATGTTCTGGACTCATCAGGGCAAAAAGAAACGGGGATGAAAAGCCATGAAGACAAGAAAAGTCTAGATCAAGCACACAGCATGTTTGCACTGAGCATCTCCTGTTTTTGCCTGCCTAGTGGCATTCTACCTTTTGGAGGTAGGAGCATTCCTCTCATACTTTGAAGAGCCATCCTTTTCTTACTTACTCTCAGGCACTGTGGGTGAGAACACAGCATGCCCAGTTGCTAGAGTGGACATGTGACCTACAACTGGCCAGCCCATGACTCATACACGGACAGGCATGGGACCCAAACTGGGATCACGGGAAGAATAATGGAAGAATTCATCCACGGTACCCTAAAGAAGGGCAAAGATAAAAGAAAGGTAAGTAAGAAACAAGAAGGATTTGAGAAGCTCCAACATACATATAATTGCAGTCCCAGAAATGGGAAAAAAAAACAAAACAGTAACAGAACTTGAGAGACTGAAGACATCACCATTATCATCATCATTATCCTTGAGACAGAGTCTCACTCTGTCACCCAGGCTGGAGTGCAGTGGTGCAATCTCAGCTCACTGCAATCTCTGCCTCCCGAGTTCAAATGATTCTCTTGCCTCAGCCTCCCAAGTAGCTGGGATTACAGGGGTGTGCCATCACACTTGGTTAATTTTCTATTTTTAGTAGAGACAGGGTTTCACCATGTTGGTCATGGCTGGTCTCTGACCTTGTGATACACACACTCTGGCCTCCCTAAGTGCTGGGATTACAGGTGTGAGCCACTGTGTCTAGCCCTGAAGTCATCATTATGAAGAATTTTCCAGAGTTGAGAACACATTGCTTCTCGGAAAGTTTCAACCAGGATAAATGAACTGTCTACCTAGATACATCACAGTGAAATAGCATAATGAAAAGAATTTTTAAAATCTTAAAGGCTGACAAAGAAGAAAATATTATTGCCTATAAAGACAGACACTTCGACTTGATGAAAGTCTTTCATGAGGAATGTGAGGCAATGGAGTAACAGAAGAAACAACTATGAATGTAATACTTTAGATCCTTCTGCTATGATTCCAGAGAGAAGGCAACGCAAAGATATTTTTAGATATAGAAAGACCAAGAGACTTTACCACCCACCAACCCTTGCCAAAAAAATGTCAAAGTGGGCTTCTGAATAAAGATAATAAATACTGAGGCATGTAAGAAATTTAACACAGAAATTGACCAAATAGTTTGCGTTCTTTTTAAATGCTGACTTCAAATAACTATTTTAAAACATATTAAACAAAAATTTCAGTTAATAAGACCAGAAAACAAAGATAGTATCTGCTAACATCCATGGCATTGTATCATGAAGGGTTTCTCAACCTTAGCATCGTTGATATTTGGGGCAGGATAATTCCATACATGAAGGGCTGTCCCCTGCATAGCAGGATGCAATATTGTTACATTCTATCCTCTAGATGCCAGTCGCACACCCCACGTCAGATGTGACAACCAAAATCTCTCGCCAGAGTTGACAACCAAAAATATATCCTAACTGGAGGTAATTTTGCCCTCAAGTGGACATTTGGCAATTAGTCCAATAGTCACATGGTACAAAGCTCTTTAAGGTTTCTAAAATGTCCCCTTGGGAGCAAAATTGCCTCCAGTTAAGAGCCACTGCACTAAAAAGACAATAATCTACTGTCTCCAAACCAGTGCAGAACATAGAAGAAATAAACTAAACTTGATTGACCCATGAGAAACAAAGGAGAAAAAAAAGAGAGAGAAAATATAGTGAAAAAATAAGATAGTTTTAAAAAGTCTAAATATATTCCTATCACAATATATGTGAATACTTCAATTTGCTTTTTAAAAGACTGAAGTGGTATAATGGCACAGAAAACCAAGATCCCTTTGGAAGGCCCAGGAAGGTGGATCATGAGGTCAGGAGTTCGAGACCAGCCTGGCCAATATGGTGAAACCCCATCTCTACCAAAAATACAAAAATAAGCCAGGCATGGTGGCATGCCCCTGTAGTCCCAGCTGCTTGGCAAGTTGCAGCAAAGAGAATTGCTTGAACCCGGGAGGTGGAGGTTACAGTGAGACAAGATCACACCACTGCACTCCAGCCTGGGCAACAGAGCAAGACTCCAGCTCAAAAAAAAAAAAAAAAAATTCAGCTAGGTGCTGTTTATAAGAGAGGCATCTAAAACCAAGCTACACAGATGGATGGAAAAGAAAGAGATAGGAAAACACAGCTATTGCAATACAGGTGCTACACAAAATAAAGCTGATGTAGCTGTAAGGAAATCTTTAGTAAACAGAATTTGAAAAACAAACTATTCAAAGTTCATTCATGGTGTAGCCTGTGTTAGTACCTCATTCCTTTCCATAAACAAGTGACTTTATGTTGTATGGACATACCATGTTTTGATTATTCATTCATCAGGTGATAGACATTTGGGTTGCTTCCAACTTTCGGCCCTGGTAAACAATATTGCTACAGACATTCATCTATAAGTTTTTGTTTGAACACCTGTTTTTAAATCTCTTGGGTATATACTCAGGAGTGGAAGTGCTGGGTCATATGATATTTCTGTTTAGACATATTTTTTAAATCAAAAGAATAAACTATGAAGCAGCTCTGTATGAAAAAAAGCAAAATGAAACAAAAAATATTCTATTACACGCACGGTTTTCTAGAAAAACTTAAGTGACCAAAATTGACTCCAGAAAAAGTAAAGAAACCACAATAAGCCAACAACCATAAAATAAATAGGAGTGAAGATCAAAGCTGCCTTTTCTAATATACACATCCCAAAAGCAAAATATTACAGGTAAATTTTACCAAATTTTCAAGGAAAAGATAACCTTCTACGTTATATAAATTTTTTCAGTGAATATATAAAGAAAGTCATGACTCATTGGGGGTAGTATTACCTTAGTAACAAAATCAAACAATGACACTATAAGAAGAGAAAATTATAAACCATTCTCACTTATCAACACAGATATAAAAATCTCAAATAAATCACTTTCCAATTGAATCCTTCACAGTGTAAAAATAATACATCATGATCAAATAATGTTTATTGCAAAAACCCAATAACAATTCAAAACCAGAACTCCTTTTAAGGTAATTTACTACATTAAAAGACCAAGAGCATATAATCGCAACAATTTATGAAGACCAGGCATTTTATAAAACTTAATACTTACTCTTTATAAAAGCTTTTAGCAAAGTTGGAATAGTAGGGAACTTTCTTAACCTATTAAGGTTATCTACCAAAGCCTATTGCAAAAATTATGCTTAAAGTTGAAATTATAAATGGACTCCCCCTAATGTCAAGGATAGAAAAAGACTAGCCCACAATTGCTGCTTTTATTTATCATTGTTTTCTTGGTCCTCTAGCTAATACAATACACAATAAATATGGCATCTATACAATATATAAACACATATTTTATATATCACTATATATTATATTAATATCTATGTTATACGTATTCTATATAAGAGCTTTATGTATCTATAAATTATATAGTTTTCTTATATGGAGATTTGTATGCTTTATTTATTTAGGTTGGAAAGAGAGAACCAAAATGGTCTTGACAAATGACATAGACACCATAAATAGAACATCGAACAAAATCTAAAACCAAAGTATTAGAATTATTAAGAGCTTAGAAAGATTGCTGGAAAATGATCAACATGTAAAAATTAATATCATTATATCCAGAAATAAACAATCCAAAATTATATGAGAAAAAACTACCCCATTCACATAGCAAGAAACTCGAAGGTATCTAGAAATATTTACGCCTGTAGTCCCAGCTACTTGGGAGGCTGAGACAGAAGAATCACTTGAACCCGGGAGGCAGAGGTTGCAGTGAGCCAAGACTGGGCCACTGCACTCCAGCTTGGACAACAGAGTGAGACTAGGTCTCAAAAACACAAACAAACAAAAACATATATGTGTCTGTGAGTATGTATGTGTATATATAGAGAGAGATGTAAGATAGATAATTTATACATAATTTAAATATATAAATCAAATATATAAAAATGTAGATTACAGACAGACATGAAGAACTAGTCTTCAAAAATGGTAAGACATACTGTATTCATAGATGGGAAGGCAATATCATAAGAATGTAAACTCTCCTCAGGTCTTTAAATTCCAAGCAATTCATATCAAAATTATATTTATTTTCATCAAATTTTAATATATTGATCTTTAAATTCACATAGAGGTAAAAAGATCTAGGAACAGTAAAGGCTTCAGAGCATTTTGACATGGTTTTAGAACCATCTGGTAAATCTGAAGATGCACATAGCCTTGGATCACTTAATTTTACCCCTACATATTTACTCAAAGCACAAGGCAGCAAGTTCACAAATATTTATTACAGTCATGTTTGAGTAAGTACAAAAATATAAATAACACGAATGTCCATCAATAGGAAAATGGTTAACAAATTCTGGTATAATCAATACAGGTAGATGTTATACAGAAGTTAGACTGAATTAACTGGCCTTACATATGAAAACACAGATGCATAGGATGTCCTGTTTTCCCTATGGATTCATAAATATTTAGAAAATATCTATGAGAATAATCATTCTGGCAGCAAAGGAAGACAGTGAGAATGGGAAAAGGCACCCAGGGACATCAACGCTATTAAGCCCTGGCGTGATATTACATTTACAAATTCTGAAACAAATGTAAAATAATATTCAAACATGATAATGCAGCTGGGTGCACTGGCTCATGCCTGTAATCCCAGCACTTTGGGAGGTCGAGGCAGGCGGATCATCTGAGGTCAGGAGTTCAAGACTAGCCTGCCCAACGTGGAGAAATCCTGTCTCTACTAAAAATACAAAATTAGCCAGATGTGCTGGCGTGCACCTGTAATCCCAGCAACTCGGGAGGCTGAGGCAGGAGAATTGCTCGAACCCAGGAGGTGGAGGTTACAGTGAGCTGAGATTGCACCATTGTACTCCAGCCTGGGCAACAAGAGCAAAACTTCATCTCAAAATAACAATAATAATAATAATAATGCTAAAAGGTGAGTACAGAAGGGTCATTATATTCTTCTCTGTAATTTTCTTTTCTTTTTGAGATGGAGTCTTGCTCTGTCACCAGGCTGGAGTGCAGTGGCACAATCTTGGCTCACTGCAATATCCGCCTCCCAGGTTCAAGCAATACTCCTGCCTCAGCCTCCCGAGTAGCTGGGACTACAGGCACACACCACCACGCCCAGCTAACTTTTTTTTTTTTTTTTTTTTTTTTTTAGTAGAGACCGGGTTTCACCATGTTGGCCAGGATGGTCTCGATCTCTTGACCTCATAATCCACCCACCTCAGCCCCGCAAAGTGCTGGGATTATAGGCACAAGCCACCCACTTTTGGCCTCTTCTCTGTAATTTTCTACTAGAATTCCCCATTTTCTGGATTTGGCTATTTGTATCCAGATCTAAAACCACAGTTGACATCTTCCTCTAATCATCATATTCCCTGTAACTGTAGTTAGATCTAGAAGCTTGGTTGGATTTAGGGGCAATTTCTTTTCTTATTGATTTTTCATTGTATATATTTAAGGTGTACAACGTGACGTTCTGATACACATATATATGCATAGCGAATGTTACTACCTGCAAGCAAATTGACATATCTATCACCTTCTATAGTAACCTCCTTTCCTTTAGAAGCGCAAGTAAGGAGAGAGATCCAAGATGGCCGATCACTAGCAGCTCAGGATCGCAGCTCCCAGTAAAAGCGCAGAGAGCCAGTGGACGCCACACTTACCGATACATTTTTGCTGCCCACGGACCAGGACATTCCCAGTGGAGGAGCCCCACGGGTCGCCAGCGTGACCCTTTCGGCTGGCGCGGCTTTTTTGCCGGCGCCTCGGCTCGGCGGCTCTTGGTGCGGAGTAAACGGGACTGAGTCTCCTTTTGG
>PVKP010016950.1:0-47081 GCA_004027715.1 Plecturocebus donacophilus
AAAAAAAAAAAAAAAAAAATCCAACTGAGCTCCTCGAAGCGAAAGGGGCTCTGAGAGAGATGAACCACAGGCTCAAGTAAGAACAGAGGAAACACAAACACCTACAATCCATCCCGGGAAGGAGGTCAGCCCCATGTCGATGCTAGACGTGTCCTGTGGTCTGGCTCTACAGGATGACTGCATCCACAGTCAGGAGACTTCGCTGACAGTCATACCAAACACATCAGGCCACCTCATCTCTCGCCTTCTTAATAATTTTTGAAAATCTTTTGATGCCTACCCATTCTTTATAATAGGTGACCTCTGATCACCCACCGTGCACGCCCACCACTCAGTGCAGCCTACAAAGCTGTGGGTAGCAAGGAGCTAACAGAGCTTTAAAAGCACGGGTCCCTGACCGCAGCCACATAGGAGCGAGTGCTGACCTGGCTGTGACACAGCGTGTGCTCTTCCTGAACGAGCCACCTGCACACACCTCGGGTTTTCCCTACTGGCCTCATTCTCTGTCAACCTATAATAAATACCAGTTTCTCCGGTGAAGAGTCATCCCCATCCTGCCTCCCTCAAACCTGAGTCATCAGCTGGCCGAGTCATCAGCCGGCCACACCACACCCACCCCAGCTGTGGAATCCGAGGCTGAGCACCTTGTCTGCTTGACCACCCGATTCTTCATGTGTTGAAAGGTAAAGGAGCCCCTAAGAGCCCGCTGCACAAGGTCTAGGCAACAAGACCCTTCCTTCAGCTCTGCATTTTACATAAAGGCAAACCATGGAACATTTCTGTAAATTATTACTAAAAATAATTTCTGAATAATAGGCTTACAGGATTTTAATGAAATTAATCACAAACCTATGTTAAAAAAGTTACCCGTGTATCTTATTCTATGCTCAGCAAATAAACCAGACTGCAAACTTTTTCCTAACTTAAAAATACAGACAGAATGTTTAGTCCAGTATTTTCTACAAAGATCGAATTTCAAAAAACAGAAATTAGGAGTAAGAAAATGTACAAGAGAGTGCTGTCTCACTCTCTATCTGAAAATCTCCGTACCGTTTTTGAAGACTCTTCCGATCCCTCTGACCCCCTGGTAGCGGCTGCCCCGGTCCCCCTCCATGTACGGGAACACTCGTGCCTGATGCGTCCAGTAATAATCTTTAGACCCAAAGAAAAACACAGGGAATTCTCCAATCTCGTGCTTCATTTTCTGAATATTTGGGGGAACATTTTTGGGATGGCAAACTTCTGCCGGCCACCATCTATTATAAATATTAAAAACAGGATTCACAGACTCTTCAGAGAGAGCGATAATCATTTCAATACTAAGTACTGTAAAGTGAACACATGTGAACAGGAAAGACATAACAGCATACAATTCTATGTCTCACACCTGTAGTTCCCCAGTTTCACCCAAATGATATCCTGGAAGTGCAGCTTCTTCCCAGCCCTGCAGTCATTGCAGAACCAGCTGCCGTCAGGCATCTCAATATTCAGGCAGTCAGGGTGGAAGGCCGCCGGGCAGGACTCGCAGCACAGAAGGCTCCCCCCTGCAAGAGGAGGGCAAGGTGGCCAGGCTTAGCCCGTCTGCTATGGCTCAGCCCAGATGCATTGCTTTACAATCTACAGCTATTACAGCCTTAACTTTAAAACAATCATTTAAAAACAGCAATCTGTACATTAATACAAAAGCAAATGTTATTTTCACCACAAATAATTTCCTGTATATTTGCAAAATGATTACAATTAATTCAGAAATACGGTGATATGCTATGAATGTGAAGACGCAGAGGACACCATCAACATCAACGAGCACAGCACAGACAAGTACCGAGCCTGCCTTGCTTTGTGACTCCCAGGAGTGTGAGAGGCGTGCGCGCGCCACAGACACTCCCAGGCCCTCACCTTTGGAGCATACGAAGCACCAGCTCACATTGACGTGGGCGTGGTGCCGCTTCCCCTTCCGAGCAGTGAAATGGGCTGTGCAGATGATGCTGTTGGAGGCGATCACTGAGCATCCTGCTGCCAGACAAGCATCCCCGCTGTGATAGGCAACAGGGCAGCGGACACACCGCATCATTTTACCTGAAGGCAAAGAAACACACCCTAAGGGCCCCAAACACTGACCCCAGTCACGGTGAAAAAGGCACTAAAAATTACTCAGCCTCCATACATTTGAAAAGTTAATGCTAAAACGAACTGGAGGTATTTGATTTAAAAAAAAGTTTCAGAACAAAGGTGCTTCAAAACAATGTTTGAGAAAATGGTCACACATCTAAAATGCCATATTCTAAAATAAAGTCAACCAGTGTTTCTCAGCCTGGGCCCTGCAGGCATTTGGGGCATATGGGCAGCTGCCCGGGCACTGTGCAGTGTTGAGCAGCATCCTTGGCCTCTACTCACTAGATGCCAGAAGCACGTCCCCAAACACTGCCAAATGTCCCCTGGAGGACAAAATTGTCCCTGAAAAAGAACCACTGGCATCAAGAAATACAGACAACTTGCCACTCTCATCGCACACACCTAACATAGATAATCCAAATGTAACTTGATTTAAAGATGATGTATTTATTTATTTATTTATTTTTGAGACAGAGTCTCACTCTGTCACCAGGCACCAGGCTGGAGTGCAGTGGCACGATCTCTGCTCACTGCAACCTCCGCCTCCTGGATTCAAGCAATTCTCCTGCCTCAGCCTCCCGAGTAGGTGGAACTACAGGCACATGCCACTACACCCAGCTAATTTTTTGTATTTTTTAGTAAAGACAGGGTTTCACCATGTTGGCCAGGATGGTCTAGATCTCTTGACCTCGTGATCTGCCCGCCTTGGCTTCCCAAAGTGCTGGGATTACAGGCGTGAGCCACTACGCCCAGCCGTTTTCTTATGTATAAAGAGCCATTAAAACCAGAGCAAACAGGCTGGGTGTGGTGGCTCACGCCTGTAATCCCAGCACTGGGAGGCCCAGGTGGAAGGATTCTTTGAACCCAAGAGTTCAAGACCAGCCTGGGCAACACATCAGTGAGACCTCGTCTCTACAAAAAAATTAACCAAATTAGCTTGGCATCGTGGTCCACACCTGTGGTCTCAGCTACTTGAGAGGCTCAGGTGGGAGGATTTCATGAGCATGGGAGGTCAAGGCTACAGTGAGCCATGATCACAACACTGCACTCTAGCCTGAGCAACAGAAGGAGATCCTTTCTCAAAAAAAAAGAAAAGAGGTCAGGGCAGTGGCCTAGTAATTCAAGACCAGTCTGGGCAACATGGTGAAACCTCATCTCTACAAAAAATACAAACATCAGCCAGGTGTGGTGGTGTGTGCCTATAGTCCCAGCTACTCAAGAGGCTGAGGTGGAAGGAAAGCTTGAGCCTGGGAGGTCAGGGATGCAGTGAGCCGTGACCATACCACTGCACTCCAGCCTGGGTAACAGAATGAGATGCCATCTCTATAAAGAAAAAAAAGCCAGGACAAACAAAATCTATCAACATGGTCCAAAGGTTGCCCCTCTCCTAAAATTAAGCATCTTTAGGGTGATATTCAGGATGGAAAGAAGGAGAAGGGGGACAGGTCCTTTGTCAAAGAAAACCCAACCCAGCCCGTGCCCAGTTAGGAATGGGAACTAAGGGTCACTCAAGATAATACTCTTTGGTGACAATCCCAACAGTCTACCTTCCCAAGCGCCCATGGGCCTTCGTCTGAACCCATAGCAAGGCTGTGCAGGTGCACTGTACCTTTCGATGGCCTTGGGTTTGAAGGGTTGGAAGCGTGGCAGCTCACACAGCTGTGGAGAGGGCAGCGGAAACCTCGGCTCTCAAATACAGTCAGAGGGTATTTTTTCACACAAGCCTCGTGATAAAATTTTCCACACTGAGTTACCACACAGCGCTTAACATCTGTCTTGTTCTCTTTACACACGAAACATGAGTGAATCCCTAACAAACAGTTAAGGAAGGGGTGGAGAGAGGTGCAAAGAACAAGAATTAAATTGTAGTTCTGAGCCACTAAAATCAAGCAACTCCTCTTCAGAGGCAGCCATGTTGCTAAAGCACCTGGCCCTGTTTCCAACCTTGCTCACTAGTCCAAGCATTCTCCAGGAAAAAGATCCAGCCATCAAGGATTACCTTGCTGCGATCTGAACTCCAGCTTCACCTGAAATACAGGAGAATCTTACTAGGCAGCCTGGCTGGGGAGGCCCAATCTAACTGGCAAGAAGCTTGAAGGAAGGGGCTTCTATGAAAAGAGGGCTTTCCTCCTTGAGAGCAGCTGGCCAGTGATGGAGCAGTCCATTGTGATTCTGGGCAGACAGACACTGCCAGAAGTGAGGTGCTGCTTTGGGACTGCCATGGCCTGGGAGACTCTCCAGGTGTCTTCCTGACCCAGGAATGTTTCTGACAAGAGCTGAGAGACTCCTCGGGCCCAGAGCATAGGCAGGAAGGGCCATGGCTGTGTCCTCTCATCATCCTCAGACACCAGACTGTGCCAGGCAACACCTGATGTGGTAACGTGGAGGCAGAACGGCAGCACTGACAACTCAGGTCAAGCTTGGAGCTGTTCTTTCTGCTGAAACTGAAGTTCAAATTGACGCCGTGTCTTCGTAAAGAACTCCACGTTCCTATGGACTTCAGTGTTCAGTGACCAACCAAGTTACCTGTACCCTTAATGCTGCACTGCCTGAGTGGTGATGCCCTGCGGTGGCTGCTTCACACACAGGACAGGCTGAGGCCAGCCCATGGGATGAAGAGCCCATGACCTATCATCCCGCCACCCTGCCTGCCACCTGATGGAAAGGTAGCAAGGGGGCATATAGGACTGAAATCAGAGTGGAAAGGTACCAAGGGGGCACACAGGACTGAAATCAGAGCAAACCCTGCAGCCACTGAGAGGTGAGTTCACCTGCCAGGTGTGGGCTGCAATCTCCCGAGAGGGCCGGGTGATGGGGATGGGGAGGGAGCTTGTCTTCTGTGGGCACCTCAGGGCAGGACTGTGTGCAGGGGGTTGCGGGAGCAGAAGGCTGGCCAAGCTGCAGAGCTGCCCACCCATAGGAACTTGCCTGAGGCACACTCGCTGCAGGTGAACCTCCCTTCTGGCCTCCGGGAAAGCCCAAGGCAGGCGAGGTGGAAAGCTCCACAGCAGGGTCCTTCACACAGCAGGAGGCTGCCTGGCTTCTCACACAGCTGCAGGGACAGAGCAGGCGGGTAAGCAGCGCCCAGCAGTCCCTTCCACACCTCTCTTACCACAGGGGAAGCCAACTGCTTCTGTCTCCAATGGCAGAAAATCCCATTTTGCTACTCAAGGATATACAACCATATGCATGGGCAAATGTCTGGCCTGAACAGAAGGCACAAATTCAGTATCAGATGAAAACCAGATGGCCGTTACAGAAAGGGGCCAGTCCTCAACAACAGCAAAGGAAACAACAGGATCACAACCTTGAAGGATACAGCCAAGATATTTCAAACCAGATTTGAAAATCAACAGAAACCAAAAGGCACCCTAATGTGGATGGCAGGTGCCACACGGACTGCAGGCAGCATTCACACTTCCCATACATCAACTGCCTGGCATGGAAGCTCCCACGCCACCTCTAGCTGACAGATGGAGCAGGACTGAAGCACAGAGAGTAGGTGGTGTGGCTGGGGTCCTGTGGGCACACACAGGTCGCGATGGCCCCCTCAGCCCACAGCCTGGCCTGTCCAGTGTGCATGTCATCAGTGAAGCTAAAACAGGCCTAGCACCTCACCTTTTCCAACAGGAACACTCTCTCTATCTCTGTGTATGTGTATTACATATGTATATACAAACTTCATCCTACGTGTGAATTATGGATGTTAACGGAGGCAACTTAATCCAGGATTCCACTGGCAGTCAGTCTGACCCCTTCAAAACAGAGATCAGTGAGTGATGATGAGATTGGGGAAGGGATCTGGAGGGAAGACAGAAGACACTACAAACTCGCTCTGCGTACCAGGGCCCCAGCCAGACACCAGCACGGATGCAGCAGAACTGCCTTCCCCTCACCTGGCACACGTATTCCTTTTTGGCTGTCACTCCTCGCTCAGACTTTTTGGATGAGACAGACACTTCAGTTTGCGTTTCGTCTGCACTTTCATATGGGGACTCCGAGGGCTCGTCTCCCGGGCTGTCCGAGACCTGGAGATGAAGGAGGCGGATGACAGTTCACTAGTCACAGAACACAGTGGGTGGCCACACCCTGCAGGCTTGTCCTGCCAGCCCCACCACCCACCAATCTTTCTCAGCACTGGTCCTGTTCTGCCAGTGATTTCACAGTGGAACCATCAGCAATCGGTTTTTGTGATAATATAATCCATCAATTAGGCTGTGTAGAAAATTCAAAAATGGACTTTATTCTACCCAGTATTTAGCATATATATGCATATAAAAGGCATATTCCTTAAAATGAAGGAAGTGTTATGAACATCCGATTTGCTCTAGTAGGTGAACTAAGACAGGCTTTGGGAACAAGAATCTTGACCCTTCTTACCGAGTCTGTTCAGGTTCTACTACTCTAAGGTGGGAGAAACATGCTAACACCAAACGAATGTGTGAAGGAACCACGGATGAAGTAAGTGTCAGTGTAAGGCCTCATCAGGTGACCATGCTGTCCAGCTGCCGCCGGGGCGGAGACCACGTGTCCTTTCAGAAGTGTGTGCCTATTCGGGGGTGCAGAGTCGGGAGAGTCTTCTAGACTCACGCCACAGGCTGACCATTAGGTTTCTCTTCTTCCTCCCATTGCCTGTTTTTCCTGATATTTCACAGTTCACTTGTTCTCCCCACCAGAGAAGTGAGGTGGGCAAAGGCAAGGTAAAATCTGCCTACTTTATTCACATCTGAGTCTAAGTAAAAGGCCTAGGATAAAGGCATGGAATGACTCGCAGGTTGTATCTCTTCCATCTCTGTCTCTCCTTCATTTACTAGAAGTCACTGAAGACCAGGCCAAAGCCTCACCCTCATGTACACAACATTTCACCCTCACCTGACAAGCAACATCAATAAATGTTTCAATGAATAAAATAGAAAATCTTCTTGTCTGTCAAATCAAGTGTTTAAAAAATTTGGTTTTTATTTGATGTTAGGTAAGTAAGTGTTGAACACTGAATTTTGGAGATGAAACAGAGCAAAAGCATAAACTACATTTCCTGTACAATTTGATCATCACAAAAACAAGTAATTATGTTATCGATTTGTTGTTTGCCAATGAACACAAAGTTAGAAATTGGAATTGGAATTGGGCCATATGGAAAAATAAAAGCCAACCCCATCAGGGAATCTGACCAATCCTGTGACCTTATCAATGAGCTTTTCCACATTTAGCTGACATTACAGAGAGCAGTAGAAGAAAAAATTAAAACAAACACAGAAGTGTTTGCTGACCTCAGAGTAGTGTTAGAGTGGGCTTTTTTTTTTTCGAGACGGAGTCTTGCTCTGTCCCCAGGCTGGAGTGCAATGGCGTGATCTCAGCTCATTGCAACCTCCACCTCCTGGGTTCAAGCAATTCTCCTGCCTCAGCCTCCTGAGTAGCTGGGATTACAGGCATGCGCCACCATGCCCAGGTAATGTTTTGTATTTTTAGTAGAGATGGGGTTTCGCCATGTTGGCCAGGCTGGTCTCGAACTCCTGACCTCATGATCCGCCCACCTTGGCCTTCCAAAATGCTGGGATTACAGGTATTAGCCACCTCACCCAGCCAGAGTGGGCTTTTCCCAAGGACTTTCATCAGCTCTGACTGGCGACTGTGGGTGGTGACTGGCGACGGTGGGTGGTGACAGGTGAGAGCCACTCTTCTCGAATCACTAGATACATCTCCTGACAGTACAAAGTCTAAAGAAAATGCAGCCTCTTAACCTTGATTTCCTCACCTTCTCTGGTAAGATGGACTAGCGGCATGAACACTAATCAGAGCAGTGCACGTGTTAAAGCTCTGTCACTGTGAGGCTGCTGGGAGGGCCCTGAGGGGGCCACAGCTCAAATCCTGCTCTTTAACACCCACAAAGGGCCACTTGACGTGCTCTGAGTTCAAACCCCAAATGTACCGTGCCCATCAGATATGGACAGGGTTAGTAGTGGGGGCCTGAGCACTTCTGATGTGAGACTGGAGGGGGCGCCAGGGGAGCACAGGGCATCAGGAAGCAGTAGCCACACTGTCTGGGGCCCCACTCAGAGAGTCATCCACACAGTCGTCCAAGCTGACCCATCTGATGGGGGAACCAAGGCCCAGAGAAAGAGGCCCTCCCCATGGCTCAGGGGAGACAGCCCCGGCGCTATCCACCAACCCATGCTCCTCCCTTAAAGTGGTGCAACAAACTTAAAAAGCTTTAAAAATGAGGGAAAAAAATGCATGGAGAGAAAGACAGAAAACACAAACCAGTCCTGGATCAGAGGAAGGAACAGCACCTTTTATTTAAGATTTACAGAAAAAGTTAGCACGTTTCCACTTGGAGAGATTTCCTAAATTAACAAAGTCTGTTTTGAGGAAATAAACACTGAATACATATTTTGAATGGAAATATATAAATGTTAACGACACACATGAGGCTCATTTCCTGACAGGGTCTGAGACCCACATACAGAATATCGACCTTACAATAGTACAGTCCATAACACAGATTGCAGAGATTCCGACTTTTTCCCACCACACCCCCTCCCAGCCACTGGACAGACAACTAGCCACAGTCGGGGAGGATCCAACGCTCTCGGCTCAGCAACCACCCGCCAGGAGAGCAAAGTACGAGGGCGTCCCACAGCGAGCCTTACTCCAGCCGCAGGCTCCACCTCCACGCACAGGTGACGTGACTCACTCGGAGAAGCCATTTGTGGAGGTGGCACATTCACCTGTACGGTCCCAACACAGTCCCAAATCTCAGTCTACAACATCTACGATCTATTCCATATCCAACGGGATGCATTTGGAAAGAGAACAGTGCAGGGACTGAGCGGACACAGATTCTGTTAAGAACTTTCCCGTTGCTTCCCGCATCCACCACAGCCATGCTGCGGCACTGAGCTCCGAGCAGCTTAGCTACTGACTTTTCAAAGTTTTCTTGAGTCTGAAAATACTTTCTCCACTCTCTACACAGAATAAGATAGTACCAAGTTGCCTATTTGCCTTAGAAATACATTACTTCAGAGCAGGGAATGCAGTCTCCTTGATCTATTACAGGGACTTTTCAAGATGATATTACCAAACATAATGGAACCTAGTGAACACATTCCAGCCAACTGCTAAAAGCACATGGCCCTTCAGGGTGACCTATATGAGCCACAGTCAGATGCCACCTTCTGTGACTACAAAGGAGTCCCCTACTCTTCAGAGTGGCATCATACACATTGAGTTTTTAATTTTTTGACAAAACAAATCCCTTAACAACTTGAATACGACATCATTTTTGAAATACAATTACAGACCTTGAACAATAAATATTTCTATAAACTGATATAATTTTCATGTTGAAGTGATGCTCTTGTAAAGAAGGAAGTTGATGAGAAGTGCCTCCACAGTGTTTGCATTTACAAATGACATCAACAGCCCTGTGCTCAGCAGATTTAACGAGTCTGAAATGAAGACTAATCTCAAACAGGTCTTCCAAGTTAACAGAACAATAAAATGTTAAAGTGGAATTAAAATAAGTTTAAAACAAGTCACTCATCATCTAAAATACTATAGTTTATAATAATTTTTACTAAAATGACCCTTCTAAGTTACACAACCTAGAACCTTCCTGGCTACCGCTAAATTCTAGGGTCAAGGCTGGGAGTGAGTCGCTAAGAACAGAGGAAGTCTCCATTCACACAGCACTGCTGCACGCCACGGTCGTCTTCTAACCTGCACAGGCTTTCGTATAGCCACACAGCCCCAAGCAGGTGGCAGGAGGGACTAAGTGTCACCTGCGGCCAGAGTGAGACCAGGCAGCTGTGGCTCCCAATTCAAGACCTGCCCTTGTCAAAGGTAAAAAGAGTCTAAAATATCCTCTCAATCCAACTCTGTCCCACTGTGTCCTGAGCAGCAGCCATCCCATAGGGAGTGTGCTGGGAAGGAGCCTGGTTTGGTCAGCTACAGGCAGCAGGCTGTGTACTGTCTGTGAAGGACTTGAGAACAATGACAAAACTGCCCATAATACACCTGCTTCCACAGGCACAGGTGCTGATCAAACCCACTGTCAGCTGGACCAGGACGCCCACCCCACCTCAGTCATTTCTTGAAAATACTATATGCCTAGATGGTTGGCATGCTTCAAAATATTACCAGAGAGTTATATGCAAAAAGGCCAACAACTATAGGTAGGCTAGAAAAAACCATAAATGTGGACCTAACATGTAACCATGGAGTTCAAAGGCATCTAGCCAACAAGATGAGGCCTATCGGGCTGCTGGAGAGACAAGCTGCTGTGACAATGCCCCAAAAGAAGCAAGTCCCTTGCTCATCTAGTATAGGAATCAGATGAATATAATACAGATAACTTTCTACCTGCTAATTATAGTCAATTTTACATCACTGCCAGGTAAATTAGTGGTAATTTATAATATTCTAGGTAAACCAATAAAAATGGTACCCTAAGGGATCAAAATCAATTTCGTTGACCAAAAGTCTTAAAATATGAATCAGCATATTTCTTTTAAAATAAGCAAAACCCGCTGGGCGCGGTGGCTCATGCCTGTAAAACCAACACTTTGGGAGACTGAGGTGGGCGGATCACGAGGTCAGGAGTTCGAGACCAGTCTGGCCAATATGTGAAAACCCCGTCTCTACTAAAAATACAAAAATTAGCTAGGCGTGGTGGCAGGCATCTGTAGTCCCAGCTATTCAGGAGGTTGAGGCAGGAGAATCGCTTGAACCCGGGAGGCGGAGGTTGCAGTGAGCCGAGCCGAGATCGTGCCACTGTACTCCAGTGTGGGCCACAGAGCGAGACACTGTCTCAAAATAAATAAATAAATAAATAAAATGAAATGAAATAAAATAAGCAAGACCCCCAAAATTCTAGAAGTTAATAAGAATCTAGTAACAGCTTTGAGAGTATTTTGGGAAACCTTTTCTAATTATAGTTACTTCAACTTATCCAGCAAAAGACTATAATTTAGCTTTGTAATCTCAAAGCCAAACCACAGGCCTTAGCAATTACTCTGTTTATAGATTTTTTAAAATGATGAACCTATTGATTTTAAAAGCATAAAATGCTACAATTTCACACTAGGTCAAAAGGGCTCTCAACTGGTCTGTGTACAAAAGTCTACCTGGCCAGAGGAACCTTTGAAATGAATTAACAATTTAGAAGGGCTAGATATGTTAGAGAAGTAAGTTATACTATAAGTTAAATGAAAAAGAAATAAAGAAAGCTTGCCAAAGTCATAACGATATTATTTTTCATCTACCACTGTCAGGTGGGAGCCTCTCCAGTGAGGGGAATCTGTGGCTTTACAGCCCTCTGGGCACGTCTCAGGCCCAGACAAAGCAACTGACATTAGCCATCAGAGGAGCCCCGGCCAAGGCAACCCTTTCCACTCAACTGGATCAAACGAGCCAAGGACTCTTCCCTCATCTGGAAATGCTTGTCCTGGCTTCTATGCTGGGACACAAAGGAGGACAGAAGCACAACTGGCAGTCCTGCCAGCAAAGGTGCCACCCACTCACATCAGGCATCTGGCAAGAGCCTTCTCAGGGGTATTTTATTATCATCTTAATTTTATATACATCCACAGGCACTTTTTTTTGGTTTTAGAACTAGATGCTAATTTATCATCTTAGTTTTCTTTTTTAAACATCTCTGTGACAGACTCAGCACTTGTTCTGCCAGCCCCACACACATCTCTGGGCACAAATCCTGGGCAAGTAGGGCCAGGACCAGGGCAGCACAGGAGCAGCAAGCTTGTCCCCAACAGCATGGCTCTCACACAGCATCCTCCCTCCTTTCCTCTGGTGGGCTCAGCTGCTGACATCCCCAGCTACATGAACCTCTCCAAATGGCCATCTCCCCACCCCTACCCTCCTCTTGTCCCTCAGTCCCTGAGCACCCCATTTAAATCTTCCTAGGTTTCTGCATGAACTGCTTAAACAAAAATCACAAAATCAGGTCCCCCGAGAGCTGCGGGGACCTCTCGGAGATCCTCTAAGCACCACTCCACCCACCCGAGAGGCAGCAGGGGGACAGAGGAGCCCCCAACTCCCATCCGAGGACTCCACACATCACACACAGTCACCCTCTGCCTTTTACCATATGAGAGGCTGTGAGTCATGAAATCTCACTTACGTTTCCCATTGGTTTTCAGGAACATTCTCTTAAAAACACTGGAGCTGTTTCCAGTTGGGAGATACAGGTATAAGAGATACACTGTACACTAAAGACAGAACTGAGATGCAACTACACCTAGAGTCAGCATGACTGAAAAAAGACAATTAATTGTTGCATGAACACTGAAGAAAGGCCCAAAGATGAATCGAGAGCAGGTGGGGCAATGTTAGAAGCAGATACTTAAAGGCCTGATGGCCCAACGGCTCTCAGATCAGTCTTAGAAAAACAATGCAGGACCTCCATTGCGAAGATGTACACTCCCTCAAGACGCTACCCTATTACAATGGTGTACTTTCACTTTTAGAACAGCTACAATCTGAGCTTCTATATATTCTGACAAGTTTTCACCACCTGTGAATGCCTCAAGTTTTACGCTAGAGAGCCACCTCCCCTTGCCAGGCAGACATGGTGTGTGGAAAATTGTCTGAAGTGAGTCAAATGAGACTAAAATGGTTCCATGTATGACAACCAAAATTGATCTCAACAACCAGCAATTAAAATGTCTCAAGGCTAGAATATACCACTGTTATTTTGAGGTTTTTACGAAATGAAGGCATTCCATGTTGAATTAGTAGCATAATGAATTTCTGTACTCTTGGCCAGCCACTGGTCATCCCTAAGTTCTTTTAAGCAACAGCCCTTTCCCCCACCTCCTTCAGGAAGCCAGGAGATGGCCCTTTTGGAAAACTCCGCTCCTCTATGATGAGCCCACTCCTGGCATCTGAAGTGAGACAATGCTGCCACATGTGGGACTGTCCCTCTCACTGCAGAGTGCTGAATTCATTTGCCCCTGCCCACCTTCCCAGTGTCCCCAGGGAACGATGTCACCCCTAGCTGAAAAACACTGTCATTCCCATCCACATTCCCCCATATGTCCCTGGGTATTCAGCTGATGCCAATGTCATGCTGCTCTCTGGACACAACTGGGTCATTGGCAGGGTTTCACCTTCTCCATTATAGAGAGGGAGCACCTACACTTCGGCTGACTTCTAATGCATCTATTGCTTATGGGCTAGCTGGCTGGCTACCCACTGAAAATTCATCATGCTGTAATTTCAAATGAAATCCCTTAATTTTCGCCAAAAGCCTTTCAGGGTATAGTCTTTACTTTGGGTGACTGCTTCTTGAACCAGAGCCATTATTTTTTCACATCTGTAAATTTAGTGATTTTTTTTTTTTTTGAGAATTTTGATTTTACTCTTGAGCTTTTTCATCTCCTTTGGAGGAACACAGCTTAGATTGCTCCTAGGCCATCTTTGGGAATATATATCCTGCAATATTTGAGCAGAGCCAATAGAGCAACCCAAGCAGTCCTCAGCCACACAGTCCAGCACCCTAAAGCGCCACACACACAGACCCAGTGTTCTGCCACTTCTAGGTTTATTTCATCCTCACATGCATAATGCAGTCAAGAGGACCACTTTTCATGCCAAAGCAAAATGTATACTTTTGGATAAAAATAGAATGATGGTGATTTTATCACTTTTATTATTATAACCATTACTGTCACAATACCAAACCACGGAGTCCTGGCCAGGCACCCTAAGTATTTTACATGCGTTACATTACTTAATGGTTTACAACAAAAGCATTAGTCAGAAACGTTCATTAAAGATAATACACAGCCAAAAAATCTGCTGGGAATGAACTGTGGGCCACTCGCATGGCACTGTGAATACACACCTTCTGCTTCTATGAGCTGAAGGGCAAATAAGCCTTTTCCTCGCCATGCAAAAATGCAGACACCTGGGGCAGGACACGAGGCTGATCCCCAAGATTAAGACACTGAAACATGAGGGCTGATGGTCTACAGAAGCAAATGATGGAGCAGTTGGTATAAATAACCTGATTACAGTATCCCCTCAGTCCAGGGCCTTGGATCAAAAGAGTTAAATGGTTTACAATGATACTGTAAATGGCATTTTTTTCCTAAAAATTTACTGTATCTAGTGTCATAATAAAACTGTTTAGTAAAAAAAGATAGAATCAAAACTCTTCTGCCTGTTATGTTGGAAATTAGTGTAATATCTACAATACTGAATATATCTCATTGGCAATGAGAACAGCTGATGAGGACTCCTCCTAATGTGTGCTGTTTGTTTCTGAAGGTACCGACAACTGACACTTTCCACAAAAATCCAGTGAGTTACAAACTAGAGGAGAAGCAACTCTAACAGGGCCACCCCTTCCGTGCAAAACCCTGCTGCAGTTCTGGACAGTCCCTGACTGAAGGGCCTGCCTTTCAACTTGAAATCTACATTGACCATTGGAATATGAACGTGTTTCTATCATGAGATGAATGTGATTGATTAAATGGCCTTGATTAGGTATCTTACCTTGGTCTTAAAATTTGTTATCTGTTTTCTTCATTGTATGTGTTTATTAATACCAGTAAAAACAGATTATCACACATCTTCCATAAAATGATTGTGATAGAAATGTCACTGAGTGTGTACGATGATACACCACCTGCAGCAGCATCCTGGAATATTACATCATTCTAAGTGCAGTACAGGGCAGCTGGGTTCAAATCCAACTTGACTGGTGTGGGCTCCCACAAAAGCTGTTACCAGTGAAGGCGAAAAAAATAAGAATTTGCTCTACTAAAGGAATAAAAAATGAAGTTACAAAACACTTAAATCACATTAATTCCTTCACAGGCCTTTGTCATGCAAGTGTGTAATTTTAATCTAATCTCTTCCTCGGGGTGATGTAGTACCATGTAACAATTATTCCAATAAAAATTTTATTTATCACATATACCTTTTTCAGAAGACTTTAAACCACAACATGACCTAAAGTGTTTTGAAACATCAACCCTCTGAAAGTACCTTATTTCAATCAAATGTGATGAAAGGGAGTAAATACAAACATGCAAAGGGGGTGTGACCCAAACGGGTGTGTGTCAGTGTGACTCTCAAACAGAAATCCTCATGGTCATCTAACTCGTATCAGAATCAGGCCCAACAGTAGATAGACAGGGTATTTTTTACAACACTACGCTTTGCCTCATATGCTAACAGGCATTCAGCATTGGTAACATTACAAACATTTACTGTAGTTCAGTCGTGTTAATACACAACAGACAAGTTTATTTGTTCACCTAAAGTTGCTTTAACAGCATAACTCTATAAAAATGAACACTAATGGAAGATTTATCTAAGCCATACAAAAGTAGCTTAATGGAAAAGACCCAGTAATTTAAATGTTTTCATATAAGGAACATGATGCACACTATGGGATCTATGCATCACCTTCAAAATGTAGGAAGGTATATTCATTTGACATATTTAATGTATTATATAAATGTATTTAACAATCTATCAACTTCTGACATTCTAAAGAATTAAAAATTAAGTCTAATGATTATAAAATGCTTCATCTAAGTTTTCTCAAGGTCAGAACAACTGCCTAGGCCAGGAAGACTGAGCTGCACTGACTCGGGCAGGGCTCGACCCCTCTACACTGGCCTCATGCATGACTAAATCAAAGCCTCCGATACACGTGACTTAGGATCAGGAATAACAGACAAGACTTCAGCATATTCTCACCATGTTCTCTCTATTGTACCTGACAGCAGTACTAAGTAACAACTCAAGCAAATAACTGGACCAAAATTATAACAGAACAACTCATTAAAAATTCTTTAAAGCAAAAATCTCAACTTAAACGTTTAATATTCTTCTTTGGAACTTTAAACAACTTTTCATTTAATTTTCTAGGATTTTAACCTGAACTTGGACAAGAAAGAAAGGAAAAAGGAAAAATAATTTGTATAAAATTTGCCTTTTCATATTTCAGTAAGCTCCTAAATGTTTCAGTAAATAATTCTTACTGCAATTTCTCAAGTGTGCCCAAACATAACAAATGCCTAGTTACCTACACGTATCAAACTGTAAACCAGCCCCAGTCCCACCATCCGTGAGCAGGTCTTGACCACTATCGAGTTGGTTTGAGTTACTGCAGAAAATCCCACTTGGAGGAGTGGTCGCTATCTGCACCATCACAGAAGATTCAGAGCGGCAAGTCACAGAGCTCTCTGAGCCCTCACAGGTTGCCCAGATCCCTGACCTTCCTGCATGACGGCCTACCCTCCTCTAACGAGTGGAAACAACTGAGGCATATCCCTACTGGGGACCATGGCAGAGACCTGGTCAGAAGTGCTGCCCCTTCTGACTCAGCAAGAGTAAGGGGCCTGTCCATCCCTTGCCTCACTACCCTGTTGGTCTAAAAAAGCCCCCAGTTTTCATCTCCTCTTAAATATGACAAAAACAGGACTCATGTCTACAATGAGAAAAACAGCATCACAGAGAACAAAATGATAAGAAATTCAAACTCCAAAGATCTAAGAAAGTAATCCCTAAAAATCAGGAAACCAAAACTACCTCTGAACAAAAAAGTGTCACGCCTACATTCTGTGGCTATTTGTTTTGTTTTTGGCAACAGCAAAAATGTTAAGTTTGATAATGAAGTCTAGGTGTCATGTTATAATGATGGCAGGCAGCAGCCTCAAATGGCTATTATTTTGCTATCATATATTGTGCAAGTCCAGAACACAGGAGTCATATTACAATGGTAGTTCTGACTCACCTCAACACTCAAGTAACTGAAAATGTGCCAGAATTTAAAGGACCAAAGTCATGAAATGGATGAGAACAAAGAAATCTTTGGCTTCCTCCATGAGCCTAGGTCTGGAAACAACAGGAATCAGGTGTGGTGTGTGAGTCGCCCTCCACCCCACCCAGTATGTCAGCTCAACTGACACTGTGCCCTGTCAGAACCAACGCAGACTTACTTCCATGTGAACTCTTACAGTGTGAGGGCCACACAGAACAAAACATTCTTAAGACAGATTTTAAGAACTATGAAACTGCATTAAGACTGAAGTATATCTGTACATGTACACACTGTGTGTGTGTGTATAAAAAGTGCTCAAATAAACTAACATAGTACACTGTTTGTCCATTTCATGAATCTGAGATAGCCAAGAGGCCCTAAAGCACCTGCACTGGTGGTGGGCACCAATGCTGTGCTTATGAAGTCTGAGCGTTACTCACACTGCAGCGTGGGCAGCTAAATGGCCTTCATACCAGTGCCATGGTTATCATTATTATTATTATTTTACCTCATTCTCAGTTAAGGATGCAGAAGGAGATGAACTTTTGCTAAACCCAAGAGCTGAAGATGCTGCCGTGGAAGCCCGATTTCGCTTCTTCAGTGGTTTGCATGCATCAGACAGATTTTTCGTTGCTGTAAAATAATTTTGGTTTGTAAAGTTTCAAATCATAAATCCTCAATCTTTTTACTGCTTTAAAATTACCCCTCAAATAAGTGAAGTTCTAAAGATGAATCTTCTGAGTTCCTTTGTCCTTCTGGCTTAACTTTTTATCATGGAAAAATCTGAACATAAAAGCAGACAAACTGTACAATGAACCCCATGTCCTTGCTACCTGGCCCCAAAAAACATCACCCTGGGGCCAGTGTGGCTCCATCCACACCTGGTTCCACGTCCCTCTGCCAGATTATTCTGAAGCAAATCCCAGACATATCATTTCATCCATAAAAAGTTTAGCACAAATCTCTAAACATAAAGTCTTACATGTAACCACAATACCACTCCCATACTTAAAAGTAACAATGCTCTTATATCATTAGTCAGCATTCAAATGTCCAATTGCTCACAAATTTTTTTTTCTAAAAGAGTCTGTTTAACGGATGTTTAAAAACCAGTCGAGCACCTCATGCAAAACAAGAAAAACAGAGCCATTTCCAATCCCCACTCACTCTCCTCCCCCAGGGTTTTGTTTTCCTTTCTAATTAAGAGTTGGAGAAGGTATGACTTGTTCAATAAGGGATCAAACAGATATTTCAAAAAGATAACTAAAAGGTAAAAGGAAGTGTGACTTCCCCTCTTACTGTTTTTAAAGTTATTAGTTTCTTTAGCATGTGAAATATAAATAACGAGCCCTAACAGTGAGCTTACATACACAGAGGGTCAGGATACTAAAGGGTGACAGAATCTATAGTAGCAACTGGCACCATCAAGAAAGAAACCTGAAAACTTCTGGTTGAAACCACTTTTCTAGTAAAATTTTACATTGAAAATAATAGAGCCAAGTAAAAAGTAACTTCAATAAAATTTAGCCAACTACTTCAAAACAACATACACATTAAAACAGTTTATTTTTCAACTGCAGAAGAATCTCCTTTCCTTTTTATTCAGTCCTAGATGAATTGTGGATCCCTCCCCTGCCCTTCCCCATCACCAGCCCCAGCCTTCCCCTTTCACACTCTCAGCCCACCCACCCAGCCCAGCCTGAGCACCCAGAAGCCAAGAAGGAAGGGGCGCTGACCACATTACCTGCCTGGCTCTTGAGCGAGGAGGCTGCCTCCATGGCCTTGTAAGAGCTTGTTCTGGCCGTTTTGTCAGTGATTGTGTCTCTCTATTATTTAAAAAAAAAAAAAAAGAAAGAAAGAAAAAAGAAGAAAAGAAAAAAAGAAAAAAAAAAGAATAACAAAAGGAAAAGAAAGGAAAAAAAATCTCCTCATGTGAATGAACACAGGTTGCTGAAAAGTTTCGTGGCAGAAACTCCTTCCTTTGGAAATGTGTTCCGCACACACAAGTCATCCGTGGTTGCCCAATTTCAGACATTTTTTCACAATCTGGACTGATTCTTTCTTCGCACCTCCCGCTCTTGCATCTGTCAGGAGGGCGAGGTGGGCGGGGCCACGCCAAGACCTGCTGCAGTCATGTGGTTAAGACACCTGATACGAGTCGCATTCAACATGCACCTAGACTCTCCACTGAACCCAAAGCAGAGCATGAACATGGGGGAAAAAAAATCGATCCTTCTATTCAAGAGGCACCTAATCAAGTTAGACTCAGCCCTGCTAAGTCAGGGCCAATATTAATAGTATCACTACACTGAGGATTTCCAATTTTTAGACAAACTCCAGATACACCTAATATACAAAGATCATCAGTAAAATATGTCACAAGTGAGAAAAGCAAAAAAAAAAAGAGAGAGAGAGAGAGAGAGAGACAGAAGGGATCATGAAGCTTTTATTAAGGGCTGAGATTCTGAAGGGCGTGGCTGAAAATGCCATGTCCCCACAGCACTAGAGCAGCACTGCCCAGTGGAGACTTGCCACCCCAGGAGGCAGACTCCCTACACTCATACCCAATCTCACTCATCTGCCTGGAACCAGGGCCGGTCAGACAGGATGCAGTGGGTGGGATGCAGAGGATCATGGACAAGGTGCAAGGTGAACGCCTAGCATGTCAGAAGTGCTCAATGCACACTGGGAGTCATATGTGATATGGCTCAGGTTTATAAAAACCAGATCCAAGGAGACACCACTACTTCTTTTTATTATATGCTATCTCCCGAGATAACAGCTGATAAAACATTACTAGCCACTTAATGTAAATTTTGATATTTTGAGGGTCCAGGGTCACACACTTTTTAGGTATATCATTTACACAAATATTTCAAAGCAACCAGTTTCAGTATGATTGCCAGCAAAGGGCTGCTTTAATAGAAGGTAACCTGGCCAGGCGCAGTGGCTCATGCCTCTAATCCCAGCACTTTGGGAGGCCAAGGCAGGCGGATCACTTGTGGTCAGGAGTTTGAGACCAGCCTGACCAACATGGTAAAACCCCGTCTCTACTAAAAATACAAAAAAATTAGCCGGACATGGTGGCATGCACCTGTAATCTCAGCTACTTGGGAGGCTGCGGCAGGAGAATTCCTTCAATCCAGGATGTGGAGGTTGCAGTGAGCCGAGATTGTACCACTGCACCTGAGTGACAAAGCAAGACTCCCTCTCAAAAAAAATAAAAATAAATAAAAATAATAAAAATAAAATGGTGACCAGAGCAAATATTAAGTGCGTGCTTCCTGATAACTACAAACCTTAGTGACTACAAGTGAATCTGACCTAGCTTATTGCTGAACACCTGATCACTCAACCACCTCACCTGATGGCAGGTGCCCCAGAAGAACGCTCTGTTGGCCAGAAAACTGGGACAGGGCCTGCCTGCTCCTCTCAACTACAAACACAAATGTAAAGAAGTAAGATAGATATTTACAACTTAGCAATATGTGAGATTTATTTTCCATTCTTTGAAATAAAATTTAAAAAGCATTTTAATTTAGATCAGTGAAAGGATGAAGCTTTATTCAAAAGCTTTATTCAAAATTACAAATATACAACTACTCTGCCAGAACTAATTTTTTTGTTTTGTTGTTGTTGTTGTTGAGACGGAGTCTCCCTCTGTCACCCAGGCTGGAGTACAATGGCATGACTTCGGCTCACTGCAACCTCCGCCCAGGTTCAATTGACTCTCTTGCCTCAGCCTCCCGAGTAGCTGGAATTGCAGGCACTGCCACCATGCCCACCTAATTTTTGTATTATTAGTAGAGACGAGGTTTCACCATGTTGGCCAGGCTGGTCTTGAACTCCTGACCTCAGGTGATCCACCCACCTCAGCCTCCCAAAGTGCTGGGATTACAAGTGTGAGCCAGGGCGCCCAGCCAAAACTATTAACAAATTAAATAGAAATTCAAACAAAGTACAAAGTCAAGTCTCAGTTCATGAAAAAGTTAACTGGACATCTGAGACAGGTGAAATGAATGGCACTCCTCCACTAGGAAAAGGGCTCACATCTTCTACAGGCATGGGCACCAGATGCTAAACAAAATAACCCAGGGCCTCTTTGAATATATGGACCTTGGTTGGTTTCACTCCCCTGCAGGTACCAGGCAAACACATGCTGGCAGTAAGCAAGGAGTACAAGGACCTGGGGCTGGCTTTGTATCTATGCTGCCCTTTTCCTGCACAGCCTGTTTAGTATTCCCATTCAGTAAACAATAACATGAATTACTAATGAACTAAATGAGTCTATAAAATGTAGTCTCAATGCCTTTAATGAATTTTTGACTTTTTATTTATTAACATGTAACACATTATCTCTAATGGACTTTCATGCCAGTTCATTACTTACACCCTGAATAAGCCCTATAGATAGGTTATAGGGTTTTTTCTGGTTTTTGGTTTTGTTTTTTTTGAGACAGAATCTTGCTCTGTTGCCCAGGCTGGAGTGCAGTGGCACAATCTCAGCTTATGGCAACCGCTGCCTCCCAGATTCAAATGATTCTCCTGCCTCAGCCTACCTAGTAGCTGGGATTATAGGTGCACACCACCAAGCCAGGCTAATTTTTTGTATTTTTAGAGATGGGGTGTCACCATGTTGGCCAAGCTGGTCTCAAACTCCTGACCTCAAGCGATCCACCTGCCTCAGCCTCCCAAAGTGCTGGGATTAGAGACGTGGGCCACCAGACCTGGCCCAAGAAGTCATTTTTAATGACAATTTTGTATAATCTAAAAAACAAGTATGACTCAAAGCATTTGGATGTCTGTTTTCTTGGAGAGCAACATATCATTGGTTTCTGTGATAACACCCCTGGTGGGTAAGAACTTGCTTTGTTAGGCAGCCTTTCTCAATGAGGTTCTGTGAGAAAAGCAAGCCTTCTGCTAAATACCAGCCTGGGAGGAACTGAGTGCACCATCATCTCCATCTCATGTGTGCTTCCATGCAGGAAAATGGTGGCACCAAGAGTCATGCGGCACACGCTCTGACGGGTCAGGCAAACCTCGAACATAATTACCTTCCGAAGACTGTGCTTGTCCATCCTGAGTCTTTTCCTGGGTGTGTCCTCAGCTTCAAGATCTTCTGTAGGGTCCTGTGTCCTCTTTGTGTGGTTTCTTTTTTTCCCATTTATGTTACCTTGTAATGGGAGATGGGGAAAACATACATGAAAATCACTCCGAAACCTGCCTTCGAAGCACTGTAAGAACCTACCCAGGGCATTCAACATACGAATCCAGCCCATGATGGGTTTCCTGTAACCCTGCTGATTTCCAGGGCTTATGTCTTACAGATCAAATCTCTTTACAACAAAAAACTGGCAACTATATTTAACCTTAGAGATTATATTAGCATTTGTTATAAACATACATATATATGTACAAACACACACACACACACACACACACACACACATATATTTTTTTGAGATGGAGTCTTGCTCTGTTGCCCAGGCTGGAGTCCAGTGGCATGATCTTGGCTCACTGCAAACTTTGCCTCTCAGGTTCAAGCAATTCTCCTGCCTCAGCTTCCTGAGTAGCTAGGATTACAGATATGCACCACCATGACCAGCTAATTTTTGTATTTTTAGTAGACGGGATTTCACCAAGTTGGTCAGGCTGGTCTCAAATTCCTGACCTCATGATCTGCCCACCTTGGCCTCCCAAACTGCTGGGATTATATTACAGGTATGAGTCACCATGTTCGACCTTATAATTATATTTTAATGTATTAAAGCATTAAATTTAAATATAACCCAGTATTTTATTTTATTTATTTATTTTGGAGACAGAATTTTGCTGTTCTAGCCCAGGCTGGAGTGTACTGGCGTGATCTCGGCTCAATGCAACCTCTGCCTCCAGATAACCCAGTATTTCAAAAAAATATTTTCCTTACTAACATTCAAAGACTTGTGGAATTTAAGTTGAATTTTAAAAATATATATAACTGGCTGGTCAGGCACGATGGCTCACGCTTGTAATCAATCCCAGCACTTTGGGAGGCTGAGGTGGGCAGATCATGAGGTCAGGAGATCAAGCACATCCTGGCTAACACGGTCAAATCATGTCTCTACTAAAAGTACAAAAAATTAGCCAGGCATGGTGGCATGTGCCTGTAGTCCCAGCTACTTGGGAGGCTGAGGCAGGAGAATTGCTTGAATCCAGAAGATGGAGGTTGCATTGAGCCGAGATCACACTACTGCACTCCAGCCTGGGCAACAGAACAAGACTCGTCTGAGAAAAAAAAAAAAAAAAAAACTTGCTACTTCTTAAACATTTCCTTAAAGAACCATGTTACGTAGTAACACATTTATATCTGCAAACTAAGGGCTTCTTCAATGTTTGCTCAGCTGGGCCATGGGTTAGGTGTTCCCAGGAATAGCAGTTAATCCAAGACCTAAGGCATCCGAACAATACAGACCTAAGATGGTAAGGTGTGAAATAAGAGTGCAAATTCTAGAGAGATGATTAATTTCAACATGCCAATGTTTATTTTAAATACAAATCGAATATTTTCATTTGCATGACTGCTTTACAGAGACTGAGGGTTTTTATTAATGGACTGTTCATAAAACATGTTGCAGAAGGACACAAGCCTCACTACTGTTGGGACAGAAGACACCAGCAAAAAGAATGCTAAGTTCCACAGTGTCCAGCAAGGGCCTCAGGCAGAGGTACAAGAAAGCGTCCATGCCCTGGTGCCAACGCACTTACAGAGCCTCACCTTGGGTCTAGGCCTGAAGCCAATGCTAAAGAAGAGTCAGCAGCCAGAGTGGGGCCCTCACCAGCTGCAGCTCCGGCCTGGTGTGATGGGGGTCAGGCAAGCAGCCCTCATGAAGCTCCACTCCTGGCCACACCACTGCAGGCTGGTACAAAGGCAGCCTAGGGAAGAGGCCCAAGGAATGGTCGGCAGCAAGATCCGCTTAGCCACAATGGCAAGCACAGGCAACACCTGGCACAGCCAACAAAACTCTCGAGGACCTCCTCAGCAGGTCTGCCTTCAGAATATCTGTTCATAAGCCCAATGCCAGCCTGGAGCCTCGATTTCCCACAGGCGAGGTCCTTGACACAGCACGTCCTCGACACAGCACGTCCTCAACACAGCACCTCCTAAGCACCTCTCCATTCATCCAGAATGAGGCAGCAGCTGTTACTTACAGAAACAAGCAACAGAGGCATCTGTATGGATTTTTTTCTTGTTCTTTTTGAGATGGAGTCTCGCTCTGTCACCCAGGCTGGAGTGCAGTGGCATGATATTGGCTCACTGTAACATCTGCCTCCCAGGTTCAAGAGATTCTCATGCCTCAGCCTCCTGAGTAGCTGGGATTACAGGCATTTACCAGCAGGCCTGGCTAATTTTTTTGTATTTTTAACAGAGATGGGGTTTCACCATGTTAGCCAGGCTGGTCTTGAATTCCTGGCCTCAAGTAATCCACCCACCTTGGCCTCTTAAAGTATTGCGATTACAGGCGTGAGCCAATGCACCTGGACACCTGTGTAGATTTCTAGCACTGAGGACATGAGCACATGACACAGATGTGGTGCACCATCTTAGTCGTTAGCACCAGGGTCACCTGAAAGTCAGGATTAAAGGGCACCCAGGAACCTGCACACACCTGACACACACTGTGGGCAGAAACTCACCTGTCACTTGTAACCACTATGTACTCGGCAAAATATAACACAATCAAATTTATGCTTATACTTCGAGGGTAAGCTGAATCTGGCTTCAGGAAGAGCCAGCTGATTTTTAAATAAGCCAGTCATTTAAAAGAAACACATCTCTAAATTTAGCGTATTGATAGAATAAGGTGTACTTTCTTTTAAAGAAAATATGAAAGTCCTCCATATCCTTGCTATTCTAAACTATAGTATTTGCAACGAACACTGAGCAAATTGAACAAAATTCAAGATTAATGAGATAGTTGATGAAGAGATCTAGAAACACCTAAATTGAGACGAAAACATCAGAGAAAGAGAAAGGTGACAGTAGGTGCATGTGGCCAGACCGTCACTTCTGGACCCCGACCTCTCTTTAGGTGAATCTTGAAACACTTCATGTTTGGCCTCTCCAAAGCTCCTCAATGATGAACCTTCGGAGATACAGTACTTTTTTTGTATTTTAAATTGATACCCAAATATATCAGTTATTTTTACATTCAAATGCCAGTTTTCTATAATTTGTGTCCAAGCACACACATATCACGAATCTAATCATTGTTACACATCTACAAATCTTACAGTGTCAACTCTCCCTCCTCTTGCCACTGCTCAAAGCAAAGTAGCACTTTTTGTTTTTTAAGCCGAAGGCCTAGGAACCACCAAAGGATGCTTGAATTCAAGGTCAGTCCAGTCACTCTTCTTGCCCTATGAGCACTCAGGCAAATAGGCCAGGAGCTGCCCATACTCAGGCCCCTTGAGGTGCAGACTACAGCCAAACCAGGAAGGTTGCTCTCAGAAGCATCGGAAGTGCAGCCTCCCTGGAAGTACAGGCCTGAAGGCTGACCCTACCACATCATGCAAGCCCGGAATTCAAGCCTGGAGCCACAGGCCAGATGGGACCACACAGAACGGCTCTCGTCAGCCAGGAAACGCAGACATCAGAGGCTGTTTTTACTGTGACCACACACAATTGGACTGCTGGCCCAAACCCCACAGGTCAGAAATGGGGAGAGCGAACACACTTCCCTACAGTTCCAAGACCAGAGCTCAGCTTGCTACACTACACTCATCAACCTAAGTGGAGGACATCAGCATAGCACTATGTTTACCAGAGTCTTCTTCAGCCTGGACAGGGGCCACCAGGGCAAACTTGGTGTTGTAGCGTGCTCTCTGCTTCTCACTCAGCAGACTCCACTGTGACCTGAGCAGCTCTTCAATCTCCTCACCTGAAGCATCTGGGTGCTCAGCCACCACCTGTGGGCAAGGGAGAAGGTGCAATAAGAAGTTAAATCCGTAAAACTCACTGGGTTTTGTTTTGCATGAAATCAAATGCATGACCCTTTAGAACTTGGTGCGTGGCTTTTTTATTCCCATATCAAGGAAATATGTCCGTAAAAGCTTCAAAGAAAAGTAGCACTTAACTGATGCTGTGACTCACTGAAAACTCATAAATGAGAATAGTGCCAGTGAAAACAAATTCAACTCTACTTCTGTAAATGGTGGAAATGATACATGACAAATACACACACACACACACACACACACACACACACACACACACACACACACACACACACACTCTCTTTTCCAAAACCACTAACTCACTGTAAGACCCAGCCTCTAGGCATCCTTGAAAAATTAACTGTAGAGCCAGTGCCACAGGAACACTGCCCCTGAGCATGAAGGTGGGCTCTGCTCTGTGTCCTCACTGGGCAGCACCCACCCTCATCTTTCAGGTACAGGCCCTGGGCAGGAGTGAAGTCACACACTAAGGAGTGTGAGCTGGCTTCTGTCACAGCCCAGGCCAGCACACGGAGACAATCCTGCAGCACAGCCACAAGGCAAGGCTTCCCTACCCTCCAGCCACACCAGGGCTGCAGGCATCAATATCTGGAGCATGCTAGAAATGCAGACTCCCAGGCCCCACCCCAACCTGCCTACCAGGAATCTGCACTTTCACAAGGTCTCTAGGTGATACACAGACACACTGAATTCTGATCCTGGGGCCTTGGCTGCCCCTGGTAATAACCTGAGGGTTTCAAAAGCCATCATGCTTAGGTCCCACCCAAGACCGACCTGACGCGGCGGGTCTGGCCTCATGATTTAAAGGATTCCCGGGGGTTGCTAATGTGTCCCCAAGTCCAACAGCCACGATCTCAAGAGCAGGACACAGGGCGACATAGTAATGCCTGCCAGCCATTTGTAATCCACCACCGGTTTCTGTTCAATGTCTGAAAATGTAGTAATATTTCAGACACAAAACTTACAGGAAATTCAAACAAGTGTCCACAAAGTTTTATTGGATCTCAGCCCCACACACTGTTCCCACACTGCCCAGGCTGTCTTCCTGCCACAACAGCAGAGCTGAGCAATCAAGACAGAGCCCTCATGCCCACCAGGCCCTTTGGAAACAGTCTGCTGACTGCCTCGGCACCAACCAGGATGCTCCAGAGCGAGACCCAGCTCTGATGCTGGCTCCTCTACTAGGTAGTTCGGTGGACTTGGGCAAGTGAAGGCACTGTCTCTGAAATGAGGAGAGTTAACACTCTACCTGGCAGTGGTAAGGCATCATCAGGTTAATGTTGGCCAGTTACCATTATCACCTGGACCTATTACCTGTCCAGCCAACAGGTAACCTCTGCCCCCAAACCCAAACCCCTCCTCACAAGACAGTCACTACAGACGGCTTCTTATAGCCTCCCCTGGCCCCACCATCTGCCCTCCTGCTGCCTGGATAAGTCATGTGCTCCACTCCCTCTGGTCCTCACCCCGGCCTGGACACCAACACCCACCAATGCCCACCAGCCACCTCTCTAGACCAGGGTAAGCAGCAACCTGCAGACATCCCCAACCTAACCACCTGGGATCTCCCACCTTGAGGACGCCTTCTGCAGTTTCAGGTCTGGCTCTGACCTCCAGCACTACACCAGTGCTCCCTGTGGGGTTCCCATCCACATCCCTGCATATGCCTGCTCCTGCCACACCCCTCCCAACCCAGCAGGCCCCGTCCTGTCTGGTGCCCTGACCCACTCCATGAGTCTACCCACTCCCAACTCTTCAAGCTCCAAGGGCCTCAGCTCTTCATCCAGCAAAAGTTTCTGCACAGGGCTTCAGACCAACAGCACACCTGCCTCTTATCTCCTCAAACACAGCACATTCTTTCGTGGGCCTGCTGCTCTCCCACCCACCTCTGCCCCAAGCACTCACCACGACTCCATAGCCCCCAGTCAGGATGAATCATAACAGTGTCCTCTGCTGCTTCATCAAAGCAGAGTCCCAAGCTCCCTGCAGTCACCCTTCCTATTCCATCTAAATCCTGTGCTGGGCTGGGCAGCTCCACCCCTCAGCCCTCTTTATGTGCTCACCATGATTTCTGATTGAAATTTCAGCAACCAGTCTCCTGGCTCTCAATCCTGTCCATCTACCTCCTGACACTCCCAACCCAAAAAGGCCTACTCCTGCAACCAGAGGGATCATAGCTCCCACTGCTAACTCCTAGGGTAAAATCGCAGCTGTTTAGCAAAGACTTCTAAGGTCCCATGTGATCCAGCATTAACTTTCTCCCACCCCCCTCCCCCATTTAACAACTCAACACTTAAGCTGTACAGGACACAGATCCCAGCAGGCTGTGGACACATCAGGTTCCACCTCCTAATGCCACCACAGGCCACACACACTCTCCCTGAAACATTCTTCTCCTCAACCAGCTAACTTTGTCCCTTTAAGTTTCAGTGATGATGTTACTTTTGTTAATTCATTCAGCAAGTATTTACACAGCACTCGGTGTCAACAACAGGAGATGAAGCAGTGACAGAGCCACCATTTCTGCCACACGGTGCTTGCTGTCTGGGGTAAGCTGGGGGCTGCCTGCTCATGTTTCGTCTCTCATATTTTATGTTCCACCTGGCAGTGGTAAGGAACCATCAGGTTAATGTTAGCTGGTTACCATTAACCATCTGGACCTATCACCTGCCCAGCCAATACAGGTAACCTCTGCCCCTAAACCCAAATCCCACCTCACAAGACAGTCACCACAGACAGCTTCTGTGGGGGAAGCCAAGAAAGTGTCATCATCACATTAGGTTAACAGAGCAATGACTCCTCATTAAAGTCTCCCAGCTTCACAGTGAAACCATATGGTATGATGGTTATAACTTCTAAAAACACAAAAGCAGCCGGGCACAGTGGCTCACGCCTGTAATCCCAGCCCTTTGGAAGGCTGAGGCGGGGGCGGATCACAAGGTCAGGAGATCAAGACCATCATGGCTAACACGGTGAAACCCCATCTCTACTAAATACAAAAACTTAGCAAGGTGTGTTGGAGCTTGCCTGTAGTCTCAGCTGCTCAGGAGGCTAAGACAGGAGAATCGCTTGAACCTGGGAGGCAGAGGTTTCAGTCAGCCGAGATCACACCACTGCATTCTAGTCTGGGCAAAAGAGCGAGACTCCGCCTCAAATAAATAAATACACAAAAGTGCAAGCTCATGCATACAATTAGGGTCAGGTCCCAATTCTCCTACCTCCTGACTGCATCATCTCACTGAAACCTTACAACTTTAAGTTCAGATTAGCCAGCTATAAAACAGAGATCATTTATACCTACCTTATAAGGCCATTTTGAGTACTAGATATACTTTTGTACAATAACACACTGGCAAAGTAGCTGACATATGATAAGCACTCCATAGTGGCCACTTCTTTATTTTTAACACATCAAAAACAGGCTGGATGCAGTGGCTCATGCCTATAATCCCAACATTTTTGGAGGCCTAAGTGAGAGGATCACTTGAGGCCCCGAGTTTGAGACCAGCCTAGGTAACATAGCAAGATCCCATCTCTTTAAAAAATATTTTTTTTAATTAGCTGGGCATGGTGGCACGTGCCTGCAGTCACAGCTACTTGGGAAACTGAGGTGGGAGCCTTGGAGTTCAAGGCTGTAGTGAGCCATGATTGCACCACTGCATTCCAGCCTGGGAAACAGAGTTAAGATTCTGTCTCAAAAATAAATAAAAATTTAAAACATACCAAAAAACATGGAAAACCAAATATCCACATTCCCACAGCTGACTAAAACACTGTCAATACAATTGAAGACTCTACAAATTATACTGTAGCGTCTTCAGATCACATTCCCCTCCTCCATACCACCTGCTCCCTACAAGCCTTTTTTTTTTTTTTTTTTGAGACAGAGTTTCAATGTGGCCCAAGCTGGAGTGCAGTGACGTGATCTCAGCTCACTGCAACCTTTGCCTCCTAGGTTGAAGCAATTCTCCCATCTTAGCCTTCAGAGTAGCTGCGATTACAGGTGTGTGCCACAACACCTGGCTAATTTTTGTATTTTTCGTAGAGATGGGGTTTCATGATGTTGTTCAGGCTAGGCTCAAACTCCTGACCTCAACTGATCTGCCTGCCTTGGCCTCCCAAAGTGCTAGGATTACAGGCGTGAGCCACCATACCATGCTCCCCTAACCCCCAACATCTTTTTAGAGTTTCCTTTTGCTTTCAGACTTCAGAGAAGAACATCCTCCAAGACGGTCCCTCACCCCTCCATGAGCCCTGCCTCCTGGAGCTTAAGCCCCCACTATAGGTTATGGGGTAGCCAGTACTGCGCAGTGCAGAAATGAATGCATATGACTCCAAGTCTAGGGCATAAAAGATATCCACCTTGCTCTCTCTTGCATCACTTGCTCTGGAGAAAGCCAGCCTCCATCATGTTGTGAGGACATGCCAGTACCCCTGTGGAGAGGACCTGAATGGTGAGGAACTGAAGCCTCCTGCCAGCAGCATGAGTAACGGAGGTACCCTGGAAGCAGATCCTCAGCACCAGTCAAGCCTTAGGATGATGTAACCCAGGTAATATCTTAAATGTAACTTTAAGAGACCCTGAGGCAGAACCATTAAGCTAAGCTGCTCCCGAATTCCTGGGCCATAGAAACTTTAAGAAAATAAATGCATGTTGTTGGTTTAAGCCACTAAGTTTTGAGGTAAGTTGTTATGGAACAATGCATAACTAATACCAAGGCATGTACAAAGAACTGAGACATAAAGCACTGGTCCCACTCTAATGGATGTATAAAAATTAGGATCAGGTTGGGCGTGGTGGCTTATGCCTGTAATCCCAGCACTTTGGGAGGCTGAGGTGGGTGAATCATGAGGTCAGGAGTTTGAGACCAGCCTGGACAACATGGTGAAACCCCATCTCTATTAAAAATACAAAAAATTAGCTGGGCACAGTGGCAGGCACCTGGAATCTCAGCCACTTGGGAAGCTGGGGTAGGAGAATCAGCTGAACCCAGTCGGTTACGATCCCAGCACTGTGGGAGGCTGAGGTAGGAGGATCGCTTGAGGCCAGGAGTTTGAGACTAGATTGGGCAACACAGTGAGACCCCATCCCTATAAAAAATAGAAAAGTTTCAGGCCTATAATACCAGCACTTTGGGAGGCTGAGGCAGGCGGATCACGAGGTCAGGAGTTCAAGACCAGCCTTGCCAGCATGGTGAAACCCCATCTCTACTAAAAATACAATTAGCCAGGCATAGTGGCACTCGTCTGTAGTTCCAGCTACTCGGGAGGCTGAGGGAGAATTGCTTGAACTTAGGAGGCAGAGGTTGCAGTGAGCCGAGATCACACCACTGCACTCCAGCCTGGGCGACAGAACGAGACTCTGTCCCAAGAATAAAAAAAAGAAAAAAGAAAAGTTAGCCAGGCATGGTGGCACACACCTGTAGTCCCAGCTACTAGGGAGGCTGAGGTGGGAGAATCTCTTGAGCCTAGGGAGCTCAAGGCTGCACCGAGCCATGAATGCACCACTGCACTCCAGCCTGGGTGACAGTGAGACCCTGTCTCAAAAACAAAAAATCTTTATATATATATATATATATATATATAGAGAGAGAGAGAGAGAGAGAGAGAGAGAGAGAAGTACAGTACATTTCTTCACTAGTAAGAAGAAAGCAAGCTAGAAAATGACTTCTAGACTGGGTGCAGTGGCTCACGCTTGTAATCCCAGCACTTTGGGAAGCCAAGGCGGATGAATCACTTGAGATCAGGAGATCAAAACCAGCCTGGCCAACAGAGTGAAACGCCATCTCTACTAAAAATACAAAAATTAGCCAGGTGTGGTGGCGTGTGCCTGTGGTCCCAGCAACTCAGAAGGCTGAGGCAGGAGAACTGCTTGAACCCAGGAAGTGGAAGATGCAGTGGGCCGAGGTGGTGCCACTGTACTCCAGCCTGGGCAACAGAGCAAAACTTCATTTAAAAAAAAAAAAGAAAATGACCACTAAAGACTCAGCAAATGGCAACAAAAGACCCTGAAGTCAGCCTTCCATGTGGGGACCCTAGAAAAGGAAGGTCCAGGAAGCAGGAGGAAAGCTCCACCTGACTCTGTCCCTCAAGGGTTGGCCACTGGTTTACTGACAACCAAACAAAAACCGTCTGTGTGTACCAGCACTCCTGAAAAAGAAAAAACAACCTAGAAAGACCTAGGTTACAGATACAAGCAGGAAGGAGCTTCCTCGAGTTTAGAATTTCTTATTACAGAACAGTTAAAGAGTATCCTAATAGTCATTGCTTTTCCGGTAATACGAAATTCCTCAAAACCACCAGCCCGAGTCCAGTGGAGGGGAGGGAGGCCCCATGGGCCTTATACCAGTCACCCAGGGTGAGCAAGGCAGAGTGCTGGACACTAACGCAGAACTCAATTCTTTGTAGTTTTTTTTGTTTTGACAGGGCCTCGCTCTGTCATGCAGACTGGAGTGCAGTGATGCAATGATGGCTCACTGCAGCCTCGACCTTCCAGGCTCAAGTGATCCTTCTTCCTCAGCCTCCTGAGTAGCCCCGACTATAAGTGGGCACCATCACGCCAGCTAATTTTCTTGTTTTTTTATAGAAATGGGGTCTCATTATGTTGCTCAGGCTGTTTTTGAACTCCCAATCTCAAGCGGCCTGCCCACCTCAGCCTCCCAAAGTGCCAGGATTACAGGTGTGAGCCACTGTACCCTGCCAAGAACTCAATTTTAATTGTACATCTTAAGTTTGGTTTTGCATTACTTTCAGTACTCTTGCTTTTGTCTCATTTCCTAGTACTATAAGGACCATCTGAGATCAATCTGGGTCCCAAAAAGCAAATAGGGTGGTCTTTGGACAGTGGTTTTAATTCTCAGGTACTCACTTTTTTTTCCACAATTCCTAACTAGTGAACAGACTGTGAAGACACAGCCAAGCAATATGCCAGAGTGGCTGCCTGGGCAGTTCCCACCTATCAGAGCATCACTCTGCTTCCAGGGCCCAAGAGCACACAGCACCTCCCCAACCCTGTGCAGGCCTAGCTGTCAAACACTGGGGCGGCGTCCAGAGTTTGCCACGGCACCCTCCCACAACATGCCTGAAACAGTGGCTGCCCACACAATGCTGAGCACTTTATACCATTTTATTTTATTTTTATTTTTGGTAGAGATAAGATCTTGCTATGTTGCCCAGGCTGGTCTCAAACTCCTGGCCTCAAGTGATCCTCCCACCTTGGCCTCCCACCTTGTACCTGGCCTACTTTGTATCATTTTATATCCAACACTGACCATAGCTCCTCCACCAGGTGTTAATGGCTCCTCCCTGGGTAGAATTCTTGGCTCCTGAACAGAGGCACATATCTTCGCAACTGCCCACTTACACTTCTTGGATGGATGCAGAGAGGATAGGTTAAACTCAATTATGGGTATGTGGCCCTTTTCAAACTTTACGCAAGTGATAGAATCTGCCTATCTTTCAGCAATTTGTTTCCTCTTCGACATCCAATGAGTTCTCTTTAACTGATGTGTAGTTACACTGTAGGAATATACCACAGTCTGTCCCTCACTTGATACCTTTTTGGTTTTGGACACTGTGGTCTCTCTCTGGGTACAAGGGCAAAATTACTCTAGGGTAAATAGGAGGGAAACTGTAAGAAAAAAAAAAGCACATCTTCCATCTCAGTAGATATTGCCAAATTTCTCTCAAAACAGGTTTCACTAGCATTGCACGAGGAGGCCCACTGTTGCTCATCTCCTCAAGCCTGGCCGTTCTGAGTTTGGTGTCTGCTCACCTGATGACTGTGAAGGACCATCCCCTCAGGACTGTAACATCCAGCTCCCTGGGTACTGCCGCGGTTGAGCGGCATCTCTTCTTGTACTTGGCTGGCTCTCCAGGCTCTTCTGTAATTCCCTCTTCTCCTTCAGAATTGTTTGGGCTCTTTACAGAATTTGTCCTTTCACTGTGTTCATGGTGTACTTGGCATGTAAGAAATTTTTTTTTTTTTTTTGAGCCAGGGTCTCTGTCACCCAAGCTGGAGTAGTACAGTGGCTCAAGCAATCCTCCCGTCTCAGCCTCCCGAAGTACTGGGATTACAGGTGTGAGCCACCACGCCTGGCCTAGATTTCCATTTTAACAGATACAGTTCCTTTGTGGCCTGTGATAAGTTTGGCTTAATTAAGAAATCCTTCCCTCTCCCATGGTAACAAAGCTCCTCTCTCATGCTGACCAAGTTCATAAATCACCAATGGTCCCAGCACCATGTACAGAGCAGACATCCCACCCAACTTGCCTGCAGCCCCTTCCCAGCCATGTCCATAGGCTCAGGAGTCTGTTCTGGGACCCGTCTTAGACCATATCACTGCCTGCATGAATACTGTTATTTTTTATGAGACAGAGTCTGTCACCCAGGCTGGAGTGCAATGGCGCAGTCTCAGCTCACTGCAACCTACGCCTATCAGGTTCAAAAAATTCTCCTGCCTCAGACTCCCGAGTAGCTGGGATCACAGGCACCTCCCACCATGCCCAACTAATTTTTATATTTTTAGTAGAGATGGGGTTTCATCATGCTGGTCAGGCTGGTCTCCAACTCTTGACCTCAGGTGATCCGCCTGCCTTGGCCTCCCAAAGTGCTGGGATTACAGACTTGAGCCACCCACACCTGACCGAATACTGCTATTTTAAATAACAGAACTTCCTATGGTAGAGCAAGTCCTCAGGCCAAGCCTCTCTTCAAACATGGCCATGTCAGCATCCACTTACAAAGGGCTAAGAAATTCCTGTTGGAAGTTTTATTACAATTATACTGAATTTATAGGTTATTAATGGGAGAATTAACAACTTCAGAAGCTTGAATTTTCCTACGTATATCTTCATTGGGGTCTGCTAAAATGTCAGTTATTTTCTCTAAAGTTACGTGCATATTTCATAATGTTGATTCTGCAGTACCTGACATTTTTGTTTATATTATCAGCGGTATCTTTTTTTTTTGAGAAAGAGTTTTCACTCTGTCACCAGGCTGGAGTGCAGTGGCGTGATCTCGGCTCACAGCAACCTCTGCCTCCCGGGTTCAAGCAATTCTCCTGCCTCAGCCTCCCGAGTAGCCGGGATTACAGGTGCGTGCCACCACGCCCAGCTAATTTTTATATTTTCAGTAGAGATGAGGTTTCCCCATGTTGGTCAGGCTGGTCTCAATCTCCTGATCTTGTGATCCACCCACCTCGGCCTCCTGAAGTGCTGGGATTACAGGCGTGAGTCACCATGCCCAACCAGTGATATCTTTTTTAACATCACATTTCCTCTTTGATGCAGCACTTGTATGTTAATTTTACATCCACCAATTTTGTGAACTCTATTAATTCTAAAATATTTTCTGTACATTCTCTTGAGTTTGCTACATAGACTTCTGCAAACAATGACGGCTTTATTTATTCCTATATAATATTGGCTAGCATTTTCTTTGAGACAAAGTCTTGTTCTATTGTCCAGGCTGGAGTACAGTGGTGTGATCTCGGCTCACTGCAACTTCTGCCTCCCGGGTTCCAGCAATTTTCCTGCCTCAGCCTCCTGAGTAGCTGGGATGACAGGCAAGCGCCACCACATACAGCTAATTTTTGTATTTTTAGTAGAGACGGGGTTTCACCATGTTAGCCAGGCTGGTCTCAACTTCTGACCTCATGATTCGCCTGCCTCGGCCTTCCAAGGTGCTAGGATTACAGGCATGAGCCCCGACACCTGGCTAATTTTTCTATTTTTAATAGAGATGGCCAGGCTGGTCTCAAACTCCCAAACCTTCAGTGATCCGCCAGTCTCAGCCTCCCAAAATGCTGGGATTACAGGCGCTTGCGACCACACCCAGCTAATTTTTGTATTTTTAGTGGAGACAGCGTTTCACCGTGTTGGCCAGGCCAGTCTTGAACTCCCTACCTTCAGTGATCTGCCCTTCTAGGCCTCCCAAACTGCTGGGATTACAGACAGACATTGTAAGATAATGCTTTTTTTTTTTTTTTTTTTTGAGACAGAGTCTCACTCTGTAGCTCAGACTAGAGTACAGTGGCATGATCTCAGCTTACTGCAACCTCCTGCCTCAGCCTCCCAAGTAGTTGGGACTACAGGCGCACACCACCATACCCAGCTAATTTTTTAAATTTTGGTAGAAATGGGGTCTCACCATGTTGGCCAGGCTGGTCTCGAACTCCTAACCTCAAGTGATCTACCCGCCTCAGCCTCCCAAAGTGCTGGGATTACAGGCGTGAGCCACCATGCCCTGTCTACAAAGAATGCTTCTAAAGTTTCATCAGTAAGATCCTTGATGAAAGCTTCTGATACATATCCTTCAAGAGATTTAGAAAGTTCCCTTTTATTCCTGGTTTGCTAACTTTTTATCAATAAGCAGTAATTTTTTTGTTTTGTTTTTTAAGATAGGGTCTCACTCTGTGGCCTAGACTAGAGTGCACTGGCATGACCACAATTCAATGCAGCCTTAAACATCTGTACTCAAGCAATCTTCTTACCTCAACCTCCCAAGTAGCTGAGATTACAGGTACACACCACTATACCTGGCTAATTTTTAAACTTTTTTTTTAGAAATAAGGTTTTGTGTTGCCCCAGCTGGTCTCAAACTCCTGGGCTCAAGCAGTCCTGCCTCAGCCTCCCAAAGTGCTGGGATTACAGTTGTGAGCAACTGTACTTAGCCTTTCTTTTTTTGAGACAGAGTCTCACTCTGTCACCCAAGCTGGAAAGCTGTGGTACAATCACAGCTCACTGTAACCTCAAAACCCCTGGGCTCAAGCAATCCTCTCCACCTCAGCCTCCCAAGAAGAAAAAGCAATGAACTTGAATACATGTACCAAAATATCACATACATCCCATAAATATGGGGTGTTTACTTAATAAAAAAAAAAATCAATGAATTTTATCAAATGTCTTTTCTCCCTCTATGGAGATGAGTATTTCATCTGTTATACAGTAAGTCACAATAAAAGCTTTCTAACATCAAACCACCCTTGCATTCCTGAGAAAAGCCCTGTGGGTTACCCAGGCTGGAGTGCAGTGGCATGATTCTGGCTCACCATAGCCTCTGCCTCCCGAGTTCAAGCGATTCTTCTGCCTCAGCCTCCGAGTAGCTGGGATTATAGGTGCCCACCACACGAGGCTAATTTTTGTATTTTTAGTAGAGACAGGGTTTCACCATATTGGCTAAGCTGGTCTCGAACTCCTGACCTCTGGTGATCTGCCCACCTTGGCCTCCCAAAGTACTGGAATTACAGGCATGAGCCACTGCGCCCAGCCATGGGTTACTCTTGAAGGTATCACTCAAATGCCTTTTTCTGGCAAAATTTCCAGATCCTATATAGGAACAAAAAAATCATGTCCAGTAGAGTTCTTAGAATACCTACAGCCACTCATTTATGCATCTCTGCCTGAAATCCTCATCATTCCTTGCTGTGCCATGCTGCCTGACAAAATACATGCTGGTTAAAGATTCATGGAAAATTTTTTGAAGACAGACACTATTGTTTTCGATACCTTTAATCACCACATAGATTTAAGACTACTGAACAGAAAATTCCAACGGAAGTAAAATTAAAATGAACACTTAAAGCCTTTTAAGCACTAGACTATGATCTACTACAAGTAACATAACCAAAAGTGGGGCAGTGGGGAACTAGCTCCTTCAGTTCTTTACTGCCTTTATTATGTACTAACAGACTGTGTATTTTATGCAAACAACTAGAAATAAATTAAGAAAATTATTTAAATGCCTTAATCACATTGCTGTCCTTTTAAATATGAGGAAAATAAATCAACATCCTCCATCCTCAGTGCCAGCGGACACAATGAGCTTTATAAATGAGCACACCTCCTGCACTGGAAGCTTCAGAACAGACTGCTGGAGAATATGCTAACCTGGAGTCACACATTAAAGACATGGCCACTCTTCCAGCAAAGGGCAGCCTAATGAGACCCACTTCCCGCTGTGCCAGTTGTTTCGTTTTGTTTTTGACACATAGTTTCGCTGTTGTCACCCAGGCTAGAGTGCAGTGATGCCATCACGGCTCAGTGCAAAACCCACCTTCAGGGCTCAAGGGATCCTCCTGCCTCAGTCTCCCAAGTAGCTGGGACTACAGGCATGTGCCACCATGCCTGGCTAATTTTTGTAGAGATGGAGTTTCACCATGTTGCCCAGACTGGTCTCAAACTCCTGAGCTGAAGCAGTTCTCCCACCTCGGCCTCCCAAAGTACTGAGATTACAGGCATGAGCCATCATGCCTGGCCTGTTTTCAGTATCTTCTTACCCACATTAGGAGGGATATTTTAGGAACCCAGAGTGCAAGTCAAGTATTTTTTCCCTTGAGGGTCAGAATGGCTGTTCCCTAATAATACTTATTTATTAGATCTAAAATCTATGCAAGGCTCACTACAGATTCCCAGATAATGCTGAGAAACAGATGATTCTGCACTGAAGGGATGTTCCTCAAATTCAGAAACTTGCTAGCATGAAACACAACTTAGAACCCATCAGGGTACTGACCTCATCCCTGTGTTTTTGACAGAAGACCAAAAACTGGGATGCTGCATCTCCCTTCCTGCTTCGTGGTGTGGAGACTGTAGCCTTCTTCCTCCCAGGAGGGGACCCTACTCCTCTTCTGGGGTCAGCCTCTGCTGTCTTTTGAGGAGTACTCTTCACTATGTCGGGTTCACTCTCCAGGGTCTCTGCAGAGCTACACGGTTTGGCCCTCCGCCTTCTCTTCATGGGAATGCCCTCTTCTCTCACAGACTTGGGGTTTTCAGCAGCTTCTTCACTAACTCCTGAGGATTCTGCCATTTCTCCTGAAGATTCTGCAGCAATGCCAGCCTCCTTGGCTACTTGAGGGTTGAGATGAAGCTGGTCTCCCACATATAGAAAGGTGAACTTGGCTTTCCGCTCCTCCACTGACATGCTTGCAGCTTCTTCTGCCTGAACAATACCCATTTCCCACTGGGCCCTCAATTTCCCTGAAATAGGTTTCAATAGCTAGGAAAAAAAAAAAAAAAAGACACTGTAAGTTTCATTACACAAACATAAAAGTTAACTCACTTTACAGAAGCATACTTTTGTCAGGCACAGTGACTCATGCCTGTAATCCCAGCATTTTGGGAGGTTGAGGCAGACAGATCAATTAAAGCCTGGAGTTTAAGACCAGCCTGGCCAACTGGCAAAACCTTGTCTCTACTAAAATACAAAAGATTAGCCAGGCATAGTAGTGCATGCCTGTGGTCCCAGCTACTCAGAAGGCTGAGGCACGAGAATCACTTGAACTGGGAGGCAGCAGATGCAGTAAGCCAAGACCACACCACTGCAACTCTAGCCTAGGGCGACAGAGCAAGACCCTGTCTCCAAAAAAAAAAAAGAGTACTTCCACATAAGTTTAGAAACAAAAAACTTGACCAGCGTGGCTCCCACCTATAATCCCAGCACTTTGGGAGGCCAAGGCAGGCAGATCACCTGAGGTCAGGAGTTTGAGACCAGTCTGGCCAACGTGGTGAAACCCCATCTCTACTAAAAATACAAAAATTAGCCAGGCGTGGTGGCGGGCACCTGTAATTCCAGCTACTTGGGAGGCTGAGGCAGGAGAATCGCTTGAACCCGGGGGGTAGGGCGGAGGTTGCAGTGAGCTGAGATTGCACCACTGCACTCCAGCCTGAGTACCAAGAGTGAAACTCCATCTCAAAAAAATTAAAAAAAAAAAAATTTTAAATAGAAAATAAAAAACTTGTAAGAATCAATTTTATAATTTAGCCCAACATAATACCTGTATTGTTTCTTTAAACTAGAAACCAATTCCAATCATGTTATGTTAATATAATCCCTCTATATATGTATATATAGAAAAATAAAAATTCTAAAACAAAATATCTCTGGGAGTCATCAAATGAGCAAAAAAATAAGTTGTGTCTCTAAAGAAACTTTAATATGGTAACATGGCATTCTTGGGCAAAAGTCAACAATGAAAGAGATTGTTAAGCCATCACAATATTTTGAGCAAGTATAAGTTCAAAACAAAAAATAAGTTAACTTAAAGAATAAAAATTAAATTTCTGGTCTAAAAGTAGACTGAAGGGTCATCTATCACCTTAATTTTCTCAGCTTTCGTGGGTGCCTGCTTGGCACTTTCCTGGCATAATTTTTCAAACTGTCCTTCTCCTTCAAAAGCTACAAGGCTCTTCTCAAATATCCAAGCTCTTTCTGGGGCGTCACCAAAGAACTGTACGTGATACTGGCGTGCACTCTTTTTCTGACCTAGTTTTTAAAATAAAATGTTAGAACATTAAAGTTAGAATCTGGGATGAAATTAGGCAAATCTATTGCTGTTTTGCAGTTGTTTTCCTTGGTGCTGTCTGAGCCTGTTAACCTCAAAATAAATCCTACACTTCTTATCCCTACTATGCCACATACCAAAGAGGGAAACTAACTTAAAAGAGACTCAGATAAGGTTCAAAATTTACTGGGAAAGAAAGCCAACCAGGTCAGCCACGGTGCCTCACACCTGTAATCCCAGCACTTTGGGAGGCCAAGGCGGGCAGACTATTTGAGTTCAGGAGTTTGCAACCAGCCTGGGCAACATGGCAAAACCCCGTCTCTACAAAAATGCAAAAATTAGCTGGGTGTGGTGGTGTGCACCTGTAGTCCCAGCTATTCAGGAGTCTGTAACCTGTAAGATCAATCAGATCTCTGTGCCAGGTGAGGGAGGATGGCGTGAGCCTGGGAGGCAGACGTTACAGTGAGCCAAGATCGTACCACTGAACTCCAGCCTGGGTGACAGAGCCAGATCCTGTCTCAAAAAAAAAAAGAAAAAAGCTAGCTAGCTGACTAAATGCACTACTTTATTTCCTCTCTTTTAAAAAGATATCAAATAAATAAGATAAGGACATCTGCAAGAGAGGAGTCAGAGCAGCAGTGAAGGAGGCAGTATGCTGGCATCACATGACCTGGGTTCAAATCCCAGTCCGGCTACCTATGAGCTAGCTACCCACCCCTCACTCACAGTGCTACGGGGACAGGAGCATCAGTGGCCTCAGAGAACAGATCGGACAACAGAGTAACCCCAGAGACGTCCACTACTCTTACTCTTAGGACTGAGAGAAGAAGCCACATCCCACAATGCAGCCAGGAGGAACTGGATGAGGAAAGAGATAGGCCCAAAACCCAAGAGAGGAGGTACTAGATTCCACGGAAGTTAAATGAGAAGCTGAACACAGGTAAGTAGGTTAAAAGGTCAGATTTCTGTGCCAGGTGAGAGGAGGGAGGGGGATCTCCCTAGGGGAGTTACCACTCCCTGTCCCTTCATGCAGAACATTGGCCCAGAGGAATCAAAGGATGCTTCCTGAAGTGCACAGAGGAAAAACCTCCAGTGAGTCTTTTGGAGATTCCCCCAATTAAGTGGCCAACGGTCAATCAGACCTTCTAATGCAAAGAAGTCTGGGTAACCAAGCCTCCCCACCCATGACTGCAGGCAGCTCTAAGTGCTGTGCTCTTAAACACAAGCCAAGCATTAAGGACCCCTGGACCCAGGGAAGCATCCAGTATGAATGAATCCAGAACACACAGAAACAAATGGCCCTCTGCAGGGCCACAGACACAAGGCATGGGGAGAGAAGATACCCAACAGAGAAACCTCGTATGCCATGAAAAGAGAACATAGAAAAAGAGGTATTTGAAATTCTACAATACAACTATGAAAATAAAATTCAGCAAGAAAGCTTGGAAGATAAGAAATCTCCCAGAAAGAAGAAAAAAAATTAAGATGAAAAATACTTATTTCCATAGTAACCTGTAAGATCAATCTAGGAGGTCTGATACCCAAATAATAGGCCTTCTAAAGAGAAAAACAGAGAAGCTCCAAGAACAAACCCAAAATCAAGTCTCCAGCTAAAACAGCCCCAAGTGTCCTACTGCAACATCCACAACATGCCACACTCTGGTGAAATTCAAGCTGCCAGGAGCTGTGGGAAAGGCCAGCCTTCAAGTTAATAGAACAAGAAATAGAATAGCAAGTTATGTGAAGAATAACAAATTATGTAAAGAATGCCCAAAAACTCTGGATGCTAGAAGGAAATGGAGGAATACCTTCAAAATTCCTAGGGGAATTATTCTCAACACAAAATTCTATACCCAGTCAAACCATCAATCATGTGTGAGGATAGAAAAGCAGCATACTCTGGGCCGGGCACAGTGGCTCAAGCGTGTAATCTCAGCACTTTGGGAGGCCAAGGTAGGTGGATACTTGAGGTCAGAAGTTTGAGATCAGCCTGGCAAACATGCAAAACTCCATCTCTACTAAAAATACAAAAATGAGCTGGGTGGGGTGGTGCACGCCTGTAGTCCCAGCTACTCAGGAGGCTGAGGCACAATAAACACTTGAACTCAGGTTGCAGCAAGCTGAGATCCCGCCACTGCACTCCAGCCTGGGGCAACAAAGCGAGACTCCATCTCAAAAAAAAAAAAAAAAAAAAAAAAAAAAAAAAAAAAAAAAAAAAAAAAAAAAAAAAAAAAAAAAAAAAAAAAAAAAAAAAAAAAAAAAAAAAAAAAAAAAAAAAAAAAAAAAAAAAAAAAAAAAAAAAAAAAAAAAAAAAAAGAAAGAAAAGTAGCATACTCTGAACTGCACAGACTCAAATTTACTTTCCATACAAACTGTCTTAAGATACCAAAAATAGCCTCCAGAAAAAAAGGAAACTTAAGAAAGCACACAGCATAGAACTACAGAAAACAATGGAAATAACTAGGGAAAGCAGATTAAGGAAAGTCTAAACTTACTGAAGTGCAAAAGGTTAAGAGCGCCAGCAAACCAGATTGAAGCAGGAAAAAGGAAGATTCTAGGAGAGCTCCAAGGAAAGAAAAGATAAAATAACTTTTTTACAAAGAAAGAAAATCTGAGTAGTAAGGAAAGAGGGTTAAAAGATGAGTTCCAAGGAGAAGAAAGGGAAGATGGGACTCAAATCCAGGTTTTCTTTCTTTTTTTTCTTTCTTTTTTTTTTTTTAAGGAGAAAATATAACTATATAAATATACAAATAGGAGAAACTAAATCCATAATAAGGATGAGTTTTAAGGATGAGGAGAAGAATACTTGAAAAGAATTAAGGCTTCCCAGCACAGGGCTAGAGAAGAAAAAAAAAGAAAAAAAGAAAAAAGAATTAAGGCTGTATGGACAACATAGTATATGATTTCAAAAGAAAAGAAATAATTAACTCCAGGGAAAACAAAAGGTTTCACAAGAAAGAAAATGCAATTACAGAACACAACTTGGTTTTTCACTGAATGATATTTACATAATCAAAATTATGTAAACACTTATTTTTCATTTATTAAAAATAGTGACAATTATATGGAGAGAATGGGGGGAAAGAAATAGAAAATGGCTGAAGAGCTCAATCTTCCTTTTCCATGATAGAAAGGTAACAGAAAATGTCTACATGAGAAATCAAAGTATTTAAAGTAGAAGAAAATGTTGAAAGAGACAAAAATAATTACCTCTGGGGAGGAGAGAGGAAGGCAGGGGATGATTTTTCACTATTAATCTTTCAGTACAATTTGACTTGTTTTTAAGTGTTCAAACTTCTTTGATTTGAAAATACCTAAGATTCAAGGATATGTCAAGGGATTTGTGACTTCTTCCATTACTTTAAAACTTTGTAAGAACTTTTCTTAATAATGAAATGAATACAGGTATGTTATAGCATTTTTATAATAAAGAAAACCTTTTACAGTACAAATAAAATAAAACATGTTTATAAATAATGACACACATAAATGCTCCTTACATGTCAGGTGGGAAAAAAAGCAGAATAGATTATTGTAATCTGATCCCAAGTCTGTAAACTGAGTATAACATTCTGAAGTTCCTTCCTAGTTGGAAATTAGATAACATAACCAAATTTCCTACCATTTTGGGGGGTTTCTTTGATCCACATAAACCATCTTTTGGTCCAAGCTGAGAGGTGAATATCTCACCGGTTTTATTTTACCACATAATAACCAGCTGTCCCAGTACTATGGACTAGTAATCAATCCTCCCTTCCTATGCAATTTCTTTCTTTTTTTTTTTAGGAAATGGGAGTCTCACTCTGTCGCCCAGGCTGAAGTGCAGTGGTGCAATTTCGGCTCACTGCAACCTCTGCCTCCCGAGCTCAAGCAATTCTCGTGCCTCAGCCTCCTGAGTAGCTGGGATTACAGATGCCTGCCACCACACCCGGCTAATTTTTGTATTGGTAGCAGAGACAAGGTTTTGCAACGTTGACCAGGCTGGTCTCGAACTCCTGATCTCAAGTGATCCACCTGCCTCGGCTTCCCAAAGTTCTGGGATTGCAGGCATGAGCCACTGTGCTCGGCCCCCTTCCTATGTAATTTCTGATGCGCATTAATCACCATCTCTATAAAAATGGTGATTATTATACAGCTGACCTCCCCATCTACATCCCCTTCTAAGAGAACCTGGCTTCTACTAATAGTCCTGGTACCTAATTTTGTACTATGTTCCTTTCTTCCTCATCACAGCCCATTAGACAACAAGGAGCCTGTGACTCTCTGGGGTCAACTAAGCCAGAGTTTCTCTCCAGATTTTGTGGAGCCTGTTAAGTTCCATGCACACAGAATGAACCCCAGCAAGAGACAAGGCCATCTCAGAGCTAAAGCTCCAGGGAGGGAAGAGAAGCCATAAACATGCAGACAAAGCCAGGTGTCAGTGAAGAATAGAGCACAGGGGCAAAGTAACAAGGACATGAGACCACAGAGCTCCCTGGGAAACAAAGGACAAGCATGACCATGCCTGAGTTTCCCAGTTCAGTCCCTGGAGGGTACCAGAGCCCCAAAATAGGTATAGCAGAAACTGCCAGAACTACAAGTAGAAAAACAGCACATCCACAATCCCATGGGAGATTTTCACACACCTCTCAGCAGCTAATAGAGCAAGCAAGAAACGAATCAGTAGGAAGGTTATACCATCAAATAGCACAAGCCATGAGGAAGCCAGATTACCTGCAATATTTTTAGAAAATGTGAGAAGTAAAGCATTTTTTTCTGTATAAAGCAACGAGGGTTCTTAACATTCCTTTCCAAACACAGAAAAGGTGACAACAAAAATCTCCACAACAGAAAATTACTAGACCACAGTTATCTAAAGACCAGTGAGAGCCAGGTATGCCAGGGAGAAGGCGAAGTTCCCAGATGCAACAAAGTCCAGTTTTCTTCATAGTGTAATATCTAAAACATACAGTTATCTTCTGTTTCCAAGATTGAGCTCAATCTTTTGACTGACCAGCCTGGCCAACATGGTGAAATCCCGTCTGTACTAAAAATATAAAAATTAGCTGGGCATGGTGGCGTGCGCCTGTAATCTCAGCTACTTGGGAGGCTGAGACAGGAGAATCACTTGAATCTGGGAAGTGGAGGTTGCAGTGAGCTGAGATCGCACCACTGCACTCTAGCCTGTGTAACAGAGCGAGACTCCATCTCCAGGGGGCAAAAAAGGATAGGAATAAAGGGTAGAAAAATAAAAGTACCAGCTTCACAAGACCCATGCTCAGCCCACTCCATGGCAGGCGCTATCTCTTCTTCACGTCCCTGTCCTTCCAAAACAACATTCACCACTTTCTGTCAAACTCTCATCATATGGTGCTGCAGGCCAAGTGTTGGAGAATCAAAAATGGACCCAAGAGCTCCACTCGGAGCAAGGGCTCAGCACTGCTTGGAGACCTACTGCACACAGAGTTTCCCCTGCAATCTCTGTCTGCCAGGAGCAACGAATACAACCAGTGCCGAGACCTGGGCTCCTACATACTGTTCTGTACTCAAAGAACTCAGGCCTTCTCTGAGAAATGACTGATGCTAGGGTTGGAGGGGGGAAAAAAAAAAACACTACAAGATGACCCTGGAACATCTTGTAGTACCAGAATATAAGGAAGTGCTCAAAAGCTGACAGTGATGTCAAAGAGATATAGCTTAAAGGAACTTAATGGGACTCCCCGTGGTCAAATTTGAGACAATGTGAGGATTTTAAAAACTGATAACTGAAATACATAACTTACTTTTTTTAAGGGGGAGCTCATTTTCACAGAAAAATGATAGCTAAAAGGTAGAAAATAAAGTAATAGCCAGTTACCATTTAACAAGTCCACGATGAATCATCAAGGACTACTAAAACCATGGCTGTTGGGGACAGGTAAGGTGGTTCACACTTGTAATCCCAATACTTTGGGAGGCCAAGGCAGGAAGATCACTTGAGCCCAGGAGTTTGAGCCTGGAGTGAGCTATGACTGTGCCACTGTACTCCAGCCTGGATAGAGTAACAGACCCAAGATCTTATCTCAAAACAACAAGAACAAAAGCTACACTGTTGCAACAGACTCCAAGCATGGCCCCACACGTCCCTCATTAGTGACAATGGGGACCTGTGCCTTTCCACAGAGAAGTCCAGTGGCCGTCACCTACCAAGGGTAGGTCAGCTAACACATAAGCTCCTCCTGATGCAGTCTGACTAGCACTCTGTCCTTCCCTCACTTCTCTTTGTTCTGCTCACTTCCTTTGATGCCTTTTCTTTCTTTTTTTTTCTCTTAGAAAGAGAGAAAAGGAGAAAGAAAAAAAGAAACAGCAAAAGAAAGAAAAAAGAATGAAAGAGAGAAAGAAAGAGGAAGAGAAAGAGGGAGATTGGGATTCTTGTTTTATTGTCCAGGCTAGAATGCAGTCTAAAAATGGGTATTAAAAACCTCTTTTATGCCAATAATTGTGCTTAACAATGGAGAAAGGAAGGAATAGGCGACGAAAATAACAAATAAGCAGCCAACCAATATTTTATTTAAACCTGTGAAATGCTATGCAATTGCTGAGGAGTGATTTACTTCCAATTATGTGGTCACTTTTAAAATAGGTATAATGTGATACTGAGAAAAATGTATGTTTTGTGGATTTGGGGAGGAGAGTTCTGTAAATATTTGTTAAGTCTAGTTGTTCCAGGTCAGAGTTCAAGTCCTGGATATCCTTGTTAATTTTCTATCTCGTTGATCTGTCTAATATTGACAGTGTAATGTTAAAGTCTCCCACTATTATTGTGTGGGAGTCTAAGTCTCTTTGTAAGTCATTAAGAACTTGCCCTATGTATCTGGGTGCTCCTGTAATGGGTGCGTATATATTTAGGATCGTTAGCTCTTCTTGTTGCA
>PVKP010016951.1:0-47092 GCA_004027715.1 Plecturocebus donacophilus
GGAAGTGAAACCTAATGAAAAGAGATCCTGAATTAATCAGACACAGAAATAGTGTGTCCAGAGTCATGAGTGAGCATTACATTTCAGTGGCCTTGATCAGGGGAATATGACTCTTGGCAACATTATGGGAAGTCGACTGGTCATATTGAACACATTAGACATGTTGGGGCTGAGAAAACCATAGCCCAAAATAAAAGCCTCAGAGTCAGCCTCAGAAATAAAAGTTTTTCTTTGGCCTTCTCCTGTCCTCCAATCTCTCAGTCTCATTTTCCCTCAAGGCAGGACACAGCAACTAGAATCTCCCTTCTGCAGCACAGGTCCTAGAAAGCAGAATTCATTTCTTCAAAGCCAGCCATAAAGCCTTAACATATTATACTAATGTTTCCTCCACCTTTCTGTGTAAGAATTGGTCATAAAGAAAGTCATAAAGACCTTCCTTATTGGATTTTAGGTTAAGATGTAAGAGCTGCATACCCAGAAGGAAGGAAATGTATGCTAAGGGAAGTTAAGAAGGATCTAGACAGACAGACCTTTCTTGATCTCCCCACAGTCTGCCAGCATTAAATTTTCTGTATTCGGACATTATTGTGTGATGATAAAGATATGCCTGAAGGTTGGGTCAACTGTAATGTAAAGATATATAACTGGCTCATGGTTCTGCAGGTGGTACAAGCATCCACCAATATCTGTTTGGCTTCCGACGATGCCTCAGGAAGCTTGCAAATGTGGTGGAAAGCCAAGTGGGAGTAGGCACAACACAGGGTGAGAGCAGCAACAAGAGGTCCACCCCCATGATCCAGTTACCTTCCACCAGGCTCCACCTCTGACATAAGGAATCACATTTCAACATGAGATTTGAAAGAGACAAGCATCCAAACCATAACAAAACCCTTTCGTTAAATCATATTTTCACATGGTGTGTGTACTTTGTTGAACTTAAGTATTAAATTGGGCAATTTCCCCTTTATCTTGATTCTTTATTTTGAAAACTCTCATGTATACACTCTAAACAAATCTACATGTCTTCTTTTCTATCAATCTGTCTTTTGTGAGTTGATTTTTCAGGGAACCTTCAGAGGGCTCTTGACCCCTAAACATATTAATAAAATCCAAAAGTACAGAATTAAGTTATATTGGAGGAAAATATCACCTTCTTAAAACCTTCAAGATTAAACATTTCAGGAATAGGCTATAAGAACAGATTTAGACCTGGAAAAGTAATTACAGGAACCAGTGAAAGTTGAAGGAAGGACTTACTCTCCCAAGCCATCTCAAAGGGAGAAAAAGCTGAAAACAGAAGGGTACAGCAGAAGTTAAATTTCTGAGATATTGTATCAGTCCATTTTCACACTGCTGATACAGACATACCAGAGACGGCAATTTATAAAGAGAAAGAGGATTAATAGACTCACAGCTTCACGTGGGTAGAGGGGAGCTCACAGTCATGGTGGAAAGGAAAAGGCATGTCTCCTACATAGTGGCAGACAAAAAGAGATTGGGAAACAAGCAAAAGGGAAACCTCTTTTAAAACAATCCGATCTCATGAGATTTACTTCTTTTTTATTTTTTACATTTCATGCATCTCCAATCATCATGTTTTATCTGTCCTCCAAAGGAGGAACAGGTAAGGGTTATCCCATCTGACAATATCTCATGAGATTTATTCACTACCATAAGGACAGTGTGGGGAAACTGCCGCTATGATTCAATTATCTCTCACTGGGTCCCTCCCACAGCACATGGGAATTATAGGAGTAAAATTTAAGATAAGATTCCGGTGGGGACACAGCCAAACCATATCAGATATCAATCTGAAAAAATTCAAAAAAGAAGCAGGTTATAGAATTGAAAATTAAAAACACAATTTCATTAATAGCAAATAATATTTTAAGAAAACCTTGTTCTAACCAGGGCTTTAGTTTTGTATTACTGTATTTTAATATCAAAGTTCTCCCTTGAAGGCTATTATAAATAATTTCTTTTAATTATAGCCATACCCATACAAAATTTCCTTCATAAATTCTTTTTATAAACCTTATCCCAACTTAACAGAGACCATTTACAGTATGCATGCACTTTCTGTTTTTTCTTAAATTTCCCTTCCTTAAATAACCCATCATTTTATTTTAGGATAAAATTTATCATACAAGATTCTTTCTCATACAAAAGTATTCTCCTTTTAACCTTACTTACTAAAAATGCCTCTTCATATCTGTAACTTTCTTCACGTCTCTTTCTTGCTTACTGAGTCCTTTTTACCATGTTTCATAAAACATCTTTAAATAACCTTTGAAATAGATGAAAATTATTTTCCTTTTAATCAGAAAACCTTTTTATGTCTTTCTTATTTTTTCTTTTTTCATCAGAACACATCTTACTTTAGCACACTTCATATACAGAATTATATGTTAACTAGAATTTTTATTCTTAGCAACCTTGTAACCAGGGCAGCCCTGATAAAATAATTGGGAAAGTTTCCTTTCTTACTGCTTTCCTTTAGTCTCTTTATTTTTAGGCATGGCTGCTTACAGGAGCCAGGCTACCCAGGCTGGCATCGAAGTTTCTTGATCCGTCACTAGATACCAGAGGGAGATGAGACCCCTGGTTACTTTCAGTCATTAACATATTATAATGCTAAAATATCCTCTCCTAAGGGAAAATTTCTGAAATTTTTTTGTACTTGGTTCTATGAAGTTATATGTTTATGAATTGACTCTGAGTATCTGGAATCCCACCCTGCACATATTAACAACATTCGTTTCCTGCCCTGTACCTAGTCCCTAAAAACTCTATGCTTTCTATTGTTCAGGGATAAGAGGCACTTAGAGTGAGAGCTTCTCCTTCTCCATTTCTTGCCAATTAATAATACCTGTTTACTTTTTTCCAATGGAATGTTTTTGCTTTGAGACTGATATAAAGTGGGGATAGAACTCAGTTTACCAATGATAACCTTAAATTTTTGCAAAAACCTAGGAAGTAGGAAATCTTGCATTGTCCTTCACATCAGTAATTTATAGATGAGAACCACTTTGTATTTTTTTTAGAAAAAATGTTTTCTATAGTATACTTTTAAATTATAAATGATCCAGACATGTAATGAACATCTGTTATTTAATTTAAAAATAATTAAGATTTAAAATTACGTGACAAGTTCATTTATAAACATTTATCCCATTACATTTACCTAATTTATTTTTAAAAATAGCTTACCTAGATTACTTATGAATATTGAGATATTAGACAAAACTAATCATTATTGAAACTGCTTTGTGGGGGATGGGGGTCCTGAGTCTTCTCTGAGGCCCCGTGTTGGGTGTCAGTTAATGTTGATAAAAAAGGCTAAACTCTGTAAAATATTCTAAGAGGATTATTATGAGCCAATATGAGTAATGATGGCCCAGGGCACAGTCCTAAAAGGTCCTGAGAACATGTGCTCCAACTTGTGCAAATTATTTTTTACTTGCACTTTCAAACTAACCACTAAACTTTAGAATACAGCATGCATGTGTAAGATATTCCTTATTGCCTTTCCTTTCTCTTTCTTCTCACATATATGAAACATTTTCTCTTAATTCTCAGTTTTGTTGTTTTTTTCTTGTCAGACATAATTTCTATCTTCTAGTAGTTTTTTCTCTTCTTTGTTTTTCTCGATTTTCTCTTCCATGCTAGAGATTTTCCTTTATTCTGTAGTAAAAACTCACAGTTTATCTAAGGCATATTTTATAAAATCTAAGATTGCATAGATTAAGTAAAATATGATTATTTATAAACCAATAAGAAAAAAAATCATCAGATTATAATAAATATGCAAACCAATAATTAAGAGTGAGACATTAAAAAATCTAGTTGCAAGTTATGTGTCAATCCAATACATGGTTATAAGCAGTGTTTTTCAAATCTTGGGCTTCTCTGTAGAGTCATAGTCATATTAAGTAAGGCAGGTTTATATTTGTAAAAGCCAAAGTGCCACTTATTTAATAATGTTTTTAGTAAAACATAAAGATTGATTTACTCTTCCACTTCTATTTTTAAGAACATGTTGATGGAATTAATATTTGTATTCCAAAATTAAGCTGAAATAGATTTGGGAAAAAAACACAAAATCAGTACCCAAAATGTGGAAACAATTAATTTACTGGATATAATTCACAGGCAATTAATTTATATATGTGAGTTTTTCAGGCAACCTTGGAAAATTTATTTGATTATTCAATTTATTTTAATGTATTTGGAAAAAAACCCCAGCCTAACATGTATTTTCTCATTCTTCCTAGAGAATACTGAATATAACTCAACTTTTCTTAGTCATTATGAAGAACATTAGTTTTTATAACAGTGTAATAAAACAGAAGCTTCTCCTCAGGGGCTGTGGGGTATGTAATCTTATATGGTTCTTTCTCATGTGGTCCAAAATTTCTATGCTTTTCGAGTTATGCCAATTTACATTCATTTCTCTATCTTCCCTTAAAGCACCTGTCACTGATGCTGCTGCCTGTGTGCATCCTTCCCGAAAGAGCCTCTGATTTATTTCCTAATCTGTGGCACACTGAGAAACCATATTGTCTCCCTCCCTATGATTGTTTACAATAAAAGTAAGTAGACACAGAGAGGACTCTCTAAGAGTAACCTGCGTGGACTTTGTGGTATCAGTCCGGTGCTTGGCATGCTTGGATACCCTCTAAGAGTAGAATATGCCAAAATGCCAAATTGATTATGTGATCATCATACATTCTCCGTGAATTTCAGTTTCATATATCCATGTTTCCATAGTACTATGATTCTGTTTATGAATTTGGTTTTTTGAAAGAGAAAGGGACTTTAATCATTTTCATAAGTTTTGTGGTAATTGTTTTGTTTCAGGAAACTGCTAAATACTCCATTCTATTTAATTGTTCTAAATGAGATACACAAACAAAATTTCTAGAACTGTATGTGTTACTTCAATCTATTTTCCAATATATCCATTTTAGAGCTACTAGGTGGGCAATAAAAATGTAAAAATGATTTATTAATGTCTAGCTTACTGGAATATTTGAGGAATATGTTGCTCTAGATATTCCAGTTTTCTGCAGAGCTGAAATGTGACCTCTATAAAGCATCAGAATTTTTTAGTTGATCTTCCAAAAAGTCTCTAAAATCTATATCATATGTATATATATGTATATATAATTGTCTTCTAAAGAAATACACAAATTATATTTTAATCACTTTTATATCAAGACAGTCATTATTTTTAGGCTGGTGCAAGAGTTATTGTGGTTTTTGCCACTGAAAGTAATGGCAAACAATAACAATTACAAATTACTATTAACAAATTATTGTATGAAGCAGATGTTTTTCCTTATACTAAAGAGTCTATTTTGCTGTGCTTTAAAATTGTGTAGCAGTAAGACTTACTCAACTTCATAATTCCTGCTTTTAATCTGCTTTAATTGGCTTTTTAAAACTGGATATCTAGATAGAATAGTGTATAAATTTAAAATAAATTGAATCTCAATGAAGACTCGAAGAACTTACAAGTAAGTACATGGATTTTGTGAAATCTATTATAGTGGGTTACAGACCATTTTTATTCATTATCTACTTCTTTGCTGTCTTTAAAATAAAGGAAGGTAATGGATTAAAAATGAATTTCAAATAGAATTATTAATATACAAAAGGATTCATTTCACTTCTTAATTTACCTCCTTTATAGTTAATGTTATAATTCCTCAAATATAATCAAAACCCAACTGTTTGAGTTTGCATTTTCTATAGTATTCTCATTTGAGTTGGATACTGGATGATATTAAGTGTTCCTTTGCACTATTAGACTTCAGCATGACAGCATAAAGAGCTCTGTGGATTCGTTTCTCATTGACACTAGAGAAAATTATCAAAAAACAAACATTAACAGTCTCTGGAAATGGCCCCATGAATATATAGCAAATGAAGAAACATTTACTCAAGAAAATCAACAAACATTCATTAAGGACAGGAGGAGTTTGTGGTATTTGAATCCAGATCTGTTTCATCTCTTCCCTTTCCCAACTCAGCATGAGGAAAATCTCACCCAGGGACATGGGGCTCCCTCTCCTGCCAGTACCCAGAAGGAGAGCTGCCTTTCTGGGCCGTGCAGAATGTCAGCGTTTCTCATCCTTCCCCAGGTACTTGTTCCTGAGGTTAAGTTCAAGGTGCAGCTGACTGGTGGGGCTCTGTTTTTTTACGCAGCCCCCACCTGTGAGACAGAGACTGTACCTTGGGCATGGTGCTATTGAAAACCCTGGAGCCCCAGCTGCCCTTGCTCCTGCTTGTCAGACCCTGGTTCTATGCCAGGAGAAGCAAGCATAAGAAACATGAGATTACTGCATCCCCTCTACTTAACACTTTGCTCCTAAAGAAGTGACTTCCTTTAGTTAGAAGTGCACCTTTGCCGCAATTCCAGCTCCAGAGCCAACTCCAGCTGCTCACAGACAATGCCTAGGGCAAAATTAGGCCATAAAACAGAGAGTGCCTAATCCCTTTTATAAATATTGATTTTATTTGCAACAGAGTGTGGGGAAGTTCAAGTCTAAGCTCCTTTCAAAAACAATAGTGGTTATAGTGAAAGGCAATAGGGAGAAGATTGGTAGAGTCTTTGTACAAGTAAGCTGAACTAGAAACTTAGTTTGCCTGCAAAAAAGACAGCAGAGAAAAGACTGATTGAGGTCAGAACAAATCTCAAACAGAAACCTCAGTAACTTTACTTTTAAGGAGCATAAAATGGACAGTTTTAGTCTTTTCAGCAATGTATGCCTCAAGACATTGTTGATAACAAGAGAGAAAACAGCAGTTAGTGGAACTTCCAGGTTGTGTGTATTTAGAGAAATAGAGAATCATGCCAAACCTGATTCCAGGGTCACTGTCACTCATCCATGGTGACTGTCATTCCCTGGTCACTGGAGGCGTAGCCAAGCCTGTGCCTCCTCAGCAGCAACACTAGAGGCTTAACCTGACAGAAAATGGAATGAATTAAAATAAAATAATACAGTAAACAAATAAAACAGTAAATATCTATAACAAATCCAGGAGGTTGGGGGTGGGGTAGTATCCACAGGGGCTACAATATTGTATTATTCTGTATGCTGCTCATAAAGACATACCCAAGACTGGGTAATTTGTAAAGAAAAGAGGTTTATTTGACTCACAGTTCCACATGGCTGGGGAGGCCTCACAATCATGGCAGAAGGCAAATGAGGAACAAAGTCACATCTTACATGGAGGCAGGCAAGAGAGTGTGCAGGGGAACTCACATTTATAAAACCATCAGATCTCATGAGACTTATTCACTACCAAGAGAACAATATGGGGGAAGCTGACTCCATGACTCAATTATCTCTACCCAGCTCTGCCCTGGACACATGAGGATTATAATAATTCAAGGTGAGATTTGGGTAGGGACATAGCCAAACCATAACAAATACATAATCTAAAATGTACAGTTTTTAAAAAAGTGAAACATAAAAAAAAATCAGAAAAGAATGGTTGTTGGAACAGAAATTGCTTATGAGAGCAATCTGTTGATTTAAAAGTCAAAGCCTTCAAAATAGTCATGATAAATGTGTTCAAAAAATGAAAGCAAAATTTGGCTAAAGAGGGGAAGAAAGTTATGATGACAATGTCACATCAAACAGAACAGCAGTAAAAAGAGAGAAATTATGAAAAAGACCCAAATTAAAATTCTAGAGTAGTAAACAATAGTAACGAAATTAAAGATTCATTACTTATTCAAAAGTAGATGCAAACTGAAGGAAGAAAGAATTAGTGAATTTGAAGATATATTGATAGAGATTACGCAATCAAAAAAAGTGAGAAAAAGAAATGAAGAAAAATTAGCAGGGACTCAGAGACATGTAAGATGTCACTGGGCACACCAGCATACCTGTCATTGTAGTACCAAAATGAGATGAAAAAGGTAAAAGCACAGCAAAAATTATTTGAAATAATAATGACTGAAAGGTACTAAAAGATGATCATCTAAACTTCTCAGAAGCTCAATAAATTCTATGTAAGATAAACACAAAGATATTCACAAATAGAAATGTCATAGTAAAAATGCTGATATTCAAAGACAAGGAGAAAAACTTGAAAGCAGCAAGAGAGAATGATTTGTCACTTACTAAGGAACCCCAATAACATTGACAACTGACTCCTTAAAAGAAACAATGGAGGTCATAAGGCAATGAGATAACATTCAAATTGCTTCAAAGAAAAGAAAAGCTGCTAAGCTGTTAGCACTAAATTCTTCCAAAAATTAATATAAATTCTTCAAAATATTTCCCAAAGAATAGAGGAGAAACACTTTCAAAGTCATTTTGTGAGACGAATATTATCCTGATTCTAAAACCCAACAAAGACATCACAAGATAGGAAAACTACAAACCAATATTTAGTATGCCCATAGATTCAAAAATCCTCAAAAAATATAAGCAAATTGAATCAAGCAAAATATAAAAGGAATTGTACACCATGACCAACTGGAATTTCTCCCAGGAGTGCAAAATTGGTTTAATATCTAAAAATAGCTAATAGAATACATTATATCAAGAGAATAAAACACAGAAAACACATGATCATCTCAATAGATGCAGAGATGGCATCTGACAGAATCCAACACCATTTGAATATAAAAATACTCAGAAAACTAGGAATATAAGGAAACAATCTCAACTTGATGGAAAAGCATCTACAAAAAATGCTACAGACAAGATCAGAGCTTTCAATGACAATTCTAAACTAGTGGGATCCAGATCCTGAAGCATTTCTTCAAAGAACTGTAACAGGAAAAGGAGCATGATTGTCTAGTATGATCCTCAAGATGAAATAGAATCAAAGTAATGGTTACCAAGATGTAGAAATGAACGAGTCCAAGCAAAAGCAGACTGGTCAACAGCAAAGGTCATGGCAACACTTTTTGATATACTACAGGCATTTTGCTTGTTGACTTTCTGGAAGGCCAAAGATGATAATGTCTACTTATTATGAGAATTTTTTGAGAAAGCCAAAGTCTTAGCAGAAAATTGCCCAGGAAAACTTTGCCAGAGGGCCTTTCCCCATCGCAAATATGCTCCTGCTCATTCCTCTTGTCAAACAAGGGCAATTTTGTAAAAGTTTCAATGGAAAATCATTAGGTATCCACCTTACAGTCTTGATTTGGCCCCTTCTGACTTCTTTTTGCTTTCTAGTAAAAATCTTGAAATAACTACACATTTTTCTTCAATTAATAATACAAAGAAGGCTTATTGACATGGTTACATTCTCAGGACCTTTTCTTCTTGAGAGATCAACCAAGTGGCTGGTATCATCACTTATAAAAGTGTCTTGAACTTCATGGATCTTATGTTGAGAAATTAAGTTTACATTTTTATAATTCAATTCCATTTGTTAGCAAACTTTTTGAAGTCCCCTTGCACAGTCAGCCCTCCGTATCTAGGGTTTCTGCTTCCACAAATTCAATTCAACCAATCATGGATTGAAAGTATTTAAAAAATAAAAAAATAGCAAGACAACAATGAAAAATATTAAAAATAAAAAAGCAATACAATATAACAACTATTTACATAGCATTTACATTGCATTACATATTATAAATAATCGGAATACTTAAAGTATAAAGGAGAATGTGTGTAGCTTTTATGCAAATACGATTTCATTTTATATAAGGGATGGAGCATCCAGGGAATTCCTCCCCAGCTCCCCACCTCCTTCTCCTGTATAAGGATGATTGTATGGTTTTGTTTGTTTGTTTTTCCCATAGGTGAGACAAAGGGGCTGGAGTGCCTGGAGCAGGAGGCAAAGGTCTTTCTCAATTTCTGACATGCCACAACCTCTTGAGAGTGGGCTTTCATCATGATGAGTGCTTTAGGCATCTTTCTTAATGATTACTCTTCCCCTCACCCCATCACAGCCAAGAGGAGTGGTTCTCAGATTTTCACTGTGAAAATCTGGTGGGTTCCTGAGGTAAAGCCCACAAATATGCAGGGAATTTCCTAAGGTTCAAGGAGTTTCTTACTCTTGGTCAAAATCATATTTCATTTCAAGAAGTTAGTTTAAATTACCATTTCTGTGTTTCTACCAGGTTATGGCACTGGATGCCATCTGCTCCAGGTAACCAGGTCTGGATGTGCCTGGGGTGTCAGTTTTCCTGGTGATCTGACAGCTCTACAAAATTTGTTAATTTTCATTTTGTCCAGATTTTTCTTATTGGAAGGATGACAATAGCAACTTCCTAACTTTTTACGTATCAGAGCTGAAACTAGAAAACTATATTTATTTTTAGCTTTAAAAGTTTTGATCCTGACCAGTGGAACAGAACAGAGGGACGAGAAAGAGCACCACACAATATAACCATCTGATCTTTGACAAACCTGACGAAAACAAGCAATGGAGAAAGGCTTCACTGTTTAATAAATGGTGTTGGGAAACTGGCTAGCCATGTGAGGAAAGCTGAAACTGGATCCCTTCCTTACACCTTATACAAAAATTAACTCCAGATGGATTAAAGATTTAAACATGAGGCCTAACTCCATAAAAACTCTAGAAGAAAACCTAAGTAATACAATTCAGGACATAGGCATGGGCAGGGACTTCATGACTAATACATCAAAAGCAATGGCAACAAAAGCCAAAATAGACAAATGGGATCTAATTAAACTTAAAGCTTCTGCACAGCAAAAGAAACTTATCAACAGAGTGAACCAGCAACCAACAGAATGGGAAAAAATTTTTGTAATCTATCCATATGACAAAGGGCTAATATCCAGAATCTATAAAGAAACAAATCTACAATAAAAAAACAAACAACCCCATCAAAAATTGGGCAAAGGAACAGACAATTTTCAAAAGAAGACATTTATGCTACCAACAAATATATGAAAAAAAGCTCATCATCACTGGTCATTAGAGAAATGCAAATCAAAACCACATTGAGATACTCCCTCACACCAGTTAGAATGGCGATCATTAAAAAATCAGGAGACAACAGATGCTGGAGAAGATTCAGAGAAAAAGGAAGTTGGTGGGAGTGTACATTAGTTCAACCATTGTGGAAGACCGTGTGGAGATTCCTCAAGGATCTAGAAATAGAAATACATTTCAACCAGCAATTCCATTACTGGGTATATACCTAAAGGATTATAAATCATTCTATTGGAAAGACACATGCACGTGTATGTTTATTGTGGCATTGTTCACAATAGCAAAGACTTGGAACCAACCCAAATGCCCATCAATGATAGACTGGATAAGGAAAATGTGGCACATATACACCATGGAGTACTATGCAACCATAAAAAAGGATGAGTTCATGTCCTTTGCAGGGACATGGATGAAGCTAGAAACCATGATTCTCAGCAAACTGACACTGAACAGAAAACCAAACGCCACATGTTCTCACTCACAGGTGGATGTTGAACAATGAGAACACATGGACACGGGTAGGGGAACATCACACACCGGGGCCTGAGAGTTGGGGGGCTAGGGGAGGAATATCAGGGGGTGGGGGGATTGGTGAGGGATAGCATTAGCAGAAATACATAATGTAGATGACGGGGTGATGGATGCAGCAAACCACACCATGGCATGTGTATACCTATGTAACAAATCTGCGTGATTTACACATGTACCCCAGAACTTAATGTATAATAAATAAGTAAACAAAATATAAAGTTTTGATCCATCTGGAAATCACTTTGATATAAAAAAATTAAGCAGGAGTCTTCATTTTTATGAACATTGGCTACCTAGTTTTTCTAGTATCATTTATTAAATTATTCATTTTAATATCAGCCACTAATTTTCACCTTCATTATACTCAGAATTCTCATTTGAATTGACTCAAATAATTTTAATAGTAGAAATCATTAACTACTAACTTTACAGTTACAATATCTAATTCTGTAGACAGCATTTTGGAAGAATTATGATCATCGAAAATAACATACAAAGTGGACTAATTCAGTGCTACCATGAAATTATTTTAAGTGCCAGGACAGTGATTATTACTAAATGTGCAATGAAGGTGTAAGTATTTAATAACTAATGGGAGACCACTATTTAATCTAATGCACAGCGAATATTGAATTTTGATAAATTTGGCAATTATAGGTCACAGTGATAAACTTCCCAGCTTAATTTAACATGCGTGGTTACTGACATGAACGAGTTTGGCACACTATCCAAAAGACTGAGTATGCTTTCAAAGCATTATTATTGGTTTTTAGTTTTATCACTTGGTAAGTTAGCAGTCTAAAAAATTCTAGTCTGGTAGAAGCTAGTTCAGAAAGTTTTATTTTTTCCAACACCCAAATCCAGTGTTTATGTTTCAGCTAAACATGAGTTGTTAACCTATGTAATCTGACACAATTGTAGGTTAGACAAAGCTTCCTTTTTAAGGAGAGTTAGTTTCTACTGTATTTTATTTAACATCCTCATATACTTTGGCTGAAAGTGGAGAAAATAATCAGCATATGCTGTGAACCATTAAAGTCAATTTGAATAATGGAGTTAGATTGGAAGATTTAACTTCTATTGAAAACATTTTAGATTTTATGTGACATTAAAATGTTGAACTGTAATCACACTCATCTCATAATTCTGCTTTTTTAAAAAATTTGTCAGTGTTTTTGTGTATAATAAAATTGTTAATTATAAAGAAGTCTCACTTTCAACACATTTACTAACACTTAAATTATTTTATTTATTGTAGCTCCGATTGTATATACGAAGATAACAATAGTATTGCATTCTCAGAACAATACAAAATGAATCAAAACAAAAATGACCATTATCTTCTTTCAGTCTCTGTTTTTCACTAATCTTCTCATAGCTAACCTTCTTGAGTTGTATAAATGTGTCTTTATTGCCTTATTTCCTACTTACTTTTCAGTCAATGATAAGTTTATGGTTCTAAGTTCTTAAATGCTGTCTAGATCACCAAATACAGTGTTATCTTCTGCACGTCTATACTAATTTAGCTCTCTCTACAACAGTGGACAGTTTCTACCAAGGTCCCCTTCATTTACACTCTATTCTCTTGAATTTATTACTTGGCATTCCTGCTTTGTTTCCTCAGATCCTTTTTGTTCTCTTCCTTGCCTCTGTAGAAGCTCCCCCTCCTCATCCTTCTTCTTCTTCCTTTTTTTTTTTTTAAGACAAAATCTCCCTCTGTGACCAAACTGGATGCAGTGGCACAATCTCGGCTCACTGCAACCTCCCACTCCCTGGTTCAAACAGTTCTTCTGCTCTGTGGCTTCCTCTGACTTCCTCTCCTGCCTCTCTAATTGAACACTAGAAGACAGTGTCTTTTTTAAATCTTGATCTTTTTCCTTTTTGTCTCACTCAAATGTGGAACACTTGCTTATTTTTTAAAGCTCACTTAAAATCACTTGTAAGGGAGATTTTCTTGGCTCTCCTAATTGTATTTCAAGATTATGATAAATGTTTTCATTTGTTGAAATGTAGCTAATTGGTTTAAATTCTGTCCTGTTTCTTACATTTTATGATTCATGATGTCTGGAATACATTGGATCTCTCTGTTCTAGCTCTTAGTCTCATGCATTGTTTTTATATGTTGAATAAATGGATGTAGATTCTTACAGAAATCTAGAGTATATTTGGATCAATAATGTAAAATTCTTGTCCAATGTAGGGTTGAATTTATTTTCCTGAATATTCAAGAAGATGGAAAAAGACATATTCCATTGTATTGCTAAATGTTAGACTTTAAATATAAAAATTACAAAATGAATTTAGATCATACCTTGTCCTTTGAGAAATACAAAAGTGAATAGGATATGTTTAGATTAAACCCCAAATATTTGAATCTCTAAACAAAAATTTGTAGGATCTTCTGTGAGAACATCTATAGAAGTGAAGATTTTATCCAGATAAACATTTTTCTATTTATGCTTTTTGCGTATTTTATCTAATTATTCTTATCTCTACCTCACTCCATTTAATCTTTAACTGGGAATAATGAAAAACTTAAGATATTTAACATAAAACAAAGTGGAACCTATTAAGAATGTCTTTGATTTTAATTCCTTAGTAGAGTTATAACAAATAGTTTACTAAAAACAAAAACAGATTTGTTTAATTACATTTTGTATATTCAATTAATCTTTGAGGTCTTTTCACCTCAAAATTCACGTTCATTAATTTTTCAAAAGAGTGTAAAGATTAAAATGAATATTATTTACAAAACACATCAAAGCATTGTTCATATGAATAGTTTTAATGTTATTCTGCCTGGAGCACAGGAAATACTATATCACAATGTAATTAGTGCCATTTTGTGGAGAAAGGGGACAGTAAGTGGAGTGGTTAGCTCATCTGCTTATCTACATGCATGGCTTATCCATCTGAACCTTTTTATATCACTCTGTCTGGCAGCTCTGTGTAGATCTGGCACCTAACTGGTACCGTAAACTAGAACTCTGGTATCTATGTCTAGATCTGTTCTTTATCATGCTCTTCATCCCCCCAACCCCCAAACTTTCAATCCCTAACTCATTTACCATGGAATGTCATAACTTTCCACTTGATTAGATGTCCTGGGGGAAAAAAATGTACTCTAGAAAGAGCCCTGACAGGGCCGTGGAATCTCGACACTCTGCCTGGGTCATCCCCTTCCCACTGTCCAGGCAGGAGCTTCCCCTTGCACTTGGCTCACTCCTGCTGGTGACCCTTAGCCACTCAGTGACCTGTGTGCCATACTCAAAATCTACTGACAGATACTGATGCATGGCAGAGGTGAGCAAGCCAGAGTCATTCCACCGTAAACGGAAAAGCAGATGTCTTTTTAGTAATATATACATATGTATTCATCTTAAATCCAAGCATGATTGTCATCACCTCCAAGTTCATTCAACATACTTAGATAAACATTTCTCATAAGGTAGACGTTTTTAAGACAAAAGGAGAAAAATGTTTAAGTAAGGACTCTTCCAGTAAGGAAATTGATATGGTTTGGCTCTGTGTCCTCACCCAAATTTCATCTTGTAGCTCCCATAATTCCCATGTGTTGTGGGAGGGACCTGGTGAGAGATAATTGAATCACAGGGGCAGTTTCTGTCATACTGTTCTTGTGATAGTGAGTGGGTCTCACAAGGTCTGATGGTTTGAAAATGGGGAGTTTCCCTGCACAAGCTCGCTTCTCTTGTCTGCCACCATGTGAGATGTGCCTTTCACATTTTGCCATGATTGTGAGGCCTCCCCAGCCACGTGGAACTGTTTAAGTCCAATAAACCTCTTTCTTTTGTAAGTTGCCCAATCTCAGGTATGTCTTTATCAGCATTATGAAAATGGTCTAATACACAAATCTTGTTAAATGGATGAGTGAAACATTAGCAAGGGAATCTATATGATTTTCCGGATACTCACCATGTACCAGCAGTTGCACTGAGTATTTTGTCTCGTGTTGTGCATGCTTTCCTGAGCTTTCACAATCTTGCACACTCTGGTTCTCCATGTGCTTCTGAGAGCTGCGTGGGAATCACACATACGGATCACAGCACCAAGCATTCAGAATCAGACAAGGAGAAAGAGGAGGACTGACGCAATTCAATAAACAATCGAAGAACCAGCCTCCCAGCTAGCTCTGCCTTTCTCCCACCCTTCGATGCAAGAAAGAATGTTCATGGATTGGATTTTTTCCATTCAATATCTGAGCTGGCAACAGACTCAGGGACCTGAATTAAACTGTGAATTGCGATACTAGCGCCTATCTTCTGTTGTTATTTTAAAGGGTGATTCTCTAAGACTTTAACATGTTGTGAGCAAGTGAATTCAACACTGCAGCCACACCAGGTTACCTTTCACTACAAGAAGATTCAGATTGTCCTTCAATATTAAGAGACTTAGATGAGGAGAACAATGCTATTATTCTCCCTTCCCTTTATTGGTTAGTAATCAGGATGACAAACCATTTATTTCACTGGAATATATTTAATCTTTTCCTAACAACCTAAAACACCATAGCACTTAATATTAATACTTGTTGAGAGATGAGTTTCCTAATAAGAGCTTTTAATTCTGATGCTGAAAAATAGGTTAAATACATAAGTCAGGCCTCATAGTTTTGTGTTCCTTTTTTGATGAGATTAACATTTCACTCTAGTTACCATCTAAACTTCTGAAATTCTGAGGCTCAGAATTTCTAAAACTACATTTATTCAGAAAAGGCATACAGTCCTTTTATAAGGAGTACATTAAATTCCTTAAGAAGAGTGTGGACTTGATATTGCATGTGAGTTACATATTGGAAAAACACTGTTAACTAGTTTATTTGAAATAGAATAGAAATATATTAGATACAATAGAAATAATAAAGATATATATTAGATATCGATTAGATATATTAGATAGAATATAATTGACAGAGAGATAAGTGAATTATTGTTATCTCTCTTTGCATTTCTTTTCCAGTGAAAAGGCTGAGAAAGAAATGAACTACCTTAGCCTATCATTCTAATTTAGAACAAGATTAATGTTTACTTTTTAAGGCTATATATCTTAGTTAGCATTTTAAAAGGGTTTTAAAAAATGCATTAAACATAATAGGTCAAAAAATAGCAAAATATATCACTTTGTTTTTAGATAATTTATATGCATATATTAATGGTTCATATTTTTAAAATTTTGAAGATACTTTGTTAAATTAAGTTGGGAATAGTAAAAATAAGAGATACATTTTAATTTAGCACCACCTGAATTAAATATTCATAGTATTTTTAAATCAAAAGCTGTAAAACAATTTCCAAGATCAAGTTCTCATAACTCTGCACTAATAAGACTTGTTTTGTTGACTGCTAACATTGTTAAAAAAAATGTCGAGAGCAAGATATATTTAAATATGTTTGCCCTGGAGTGTTTTCATGGTTATAATCTCATAGAAAGTAGTTATATTCTGTCAGAAAGTCACATTTTTTCTTACTTCAATAATATTTTCATGCTGTAATGTGATGGCATGAAGTCTAGAAAAAGTTATTAAAATTATAGTGATTTCTTTAGGAAATGTGGTTATGTTCGTTAACTAGTGCAGCATAACAAATTTATTCGAAATCTAGCAGCTTAAAACAATCAATGTTTGTTATATGATATATTTTGTGGGTAAGGAATTTGGGAGAGGTTTCGCTGAGAGCTTCTGTCCAGGACCCCTCGTAAGATTCAAGCTCATGGTGTTAGAGAAGGTCTGCTGTCATCTGCAGGTGTCACTGTGGCCGGAGGATCGTGTCTAAGGGGGCCTGCTCACGTGCCTGGCAAGTGGGTGCTGGCTATTGTTTGAATCACTCTGCTTCTTGCCACATAGATCTCTCTTCACGGCTGCTTGAGGGTCTCATGACCTAGCAGCTCACTTTCCCCAGAGTAAATGGCCCAAGAGAGAAAGACAGATGCTGTAATAACATCCCTCGTCTCCTGCTTGTTTCATAGGTCAACCTGATTCATTTAAAGGGTAGGTGAGAGTCACTGGGGCCATCATTGAAGTTGGCTACTGTAACTGTGTATCTTTATAATCATTTAAAATCTTTTCCAAATAAACAGGATAATAAATAAAAAAGCATTTGGGAGTATGCTCTCAGATTTTATTCATTCCATTTATAGCATCATGCGCTAGATTAGCATGTCTTAAAGAGCATTTTGCTTTTCTGATAGCATTACTGTTACCTAATTTCTCATGTTAAAGATTCATTACAATGGTGCTATTTTCAACAAATACACTTATTTGTTGGGTATATATATGGGTGGCATTGAGTTATCTGAGAATAACCAAAAAAATGTACATCAGTGGAGAAAGCATTACAAAAGACATATGCAAGCATTTCTGGAGGATTTGAGAGAGGAAAAAGGAATGAAAAATGAAATCAAGGACACGGATCCGTGGATGTTTAAATTATAACCATGATTCTTATGACATCTCAATACTTAGCTACCTGGAGTGTGAGCCTAGATGTGGTAAGGTGAGAAATGTCTCAAAAATAGAATGATTATTGGAATGGGGAACGGAACATGAAAATATCCCTGGGAATAAGAAAAATGACTCTGGGTAGAAGAAATTGACCATTACGGACAAGTGACATAGGTGCAGAAATACCTGGAGCAGACCTGAAGTGGTTGTGCAAATGGTATAGGGAGAAAAATGAGGCTCAGAGTGAACTAGAAAAGAATTTCTGTGACTGTAAGATAGCTGCCTTTTCTGTTTATTGACTCGCCATTGTACAGAACAATTCCTGGCTTCTAGTAGGCACTTGGTAAATGCTTATGAAGTGGAAGAATTCAATAATGCATGAACTGCAACTTACAGTACCTTAAAGGTGAGATATTTGATGCATAGTACCAGGGCTGAAGAAAAGCATGTCATTGAGAGAGGGCTACCACAAAAGATTTTGTGATTACAAAATCAATGTAAGGTTTTTAAATAAACCTGGTTTCACGACTTTGATTTACCTTTTAAAAAATATATTCCATGTATCATCATGTTGTTGCCCCAAACCATAATTGTGGAGGGGTCTTTGGCAATAATATAAAAGTAAAAATAAAAGTTTACAAAAGTTTCCTTGGATATGTGTTTTTTACAAGAAAAAAATATTTTAACTGACACATAATAATTGTAGAAATTTGTGGAGTAAAGTGATATTTCAATACATATACTTTTATGTTCACTCTATTATTGAATATAAGACTTCATTTCCCATAAATAAGAAATGAATTAATGTTACTTAAAGGAATTTTGGGTGTAAAGTTCACAGACGAAAAGCAAGTGTACTCATGTAAAACTTGTCTCCAGTGAACTTTACGATTCTAGAAGGCAGTTGCTGGATCTCATTCCCCTTTTTAAAAATAGGGCCTCATGGTTCATTGAATGAAACTATGCGTATTGCATCAACTTTTTGATATTTCACAAGAATTTTTCTTCAAATTCGTACTCCATAGAATTCTGAATAGCATTTGCTTCCAAAAAAGTTGACAGAATTTATTTCTTGACAAATAAACTATCCATGAATTCAATAGTTGTTTTTTTTTTATATTGAATAGCCATTATTTTAGTTAATGGGGATAGAGAATATACATGATTTCTAGCCTCAGTGAGTTTATAATCCTGAAAGGAAAAAACAAATTTCTCACCTGTCTAAGCAGGACCTAGACTGATGCAGTTTGGGGAGCAGGCGTCGGTCGCCCATCACTTAGTTGTCTCTGTACTCTCCCGGAGACCAGATTCCTCACTCTTTCCCTGTCTCTCATGTCCCTCTCCAACACCAACAGAGGCCCAGGGAGGCAACTCAACAGCATTGCTAAATCATGCCTTCGGTTCAGACAAACCCTATTTAGACTGCTGCGTTTTAACCCAAAATCACTCTGCACATTTATTGCTTTGGCGTCCCCTAGTACCAGATTCCAGATGTCTCCTCAACAATTGGCTTAATGAAGTTTAGAGCAGCCATCCTCTCTCCCACACACAGAACTATTTTTAAGACTTTATGTTAATGTGTTGTTCTCCTCACTTTTACTGAATTTATTCCTCCTTAACATTCATTTTTGGCAATGATATCCTTAAGAAAAAAAAATCAAAAGCTTCATTTTTTCAGGATATTTCTCAACACCCATTAAATAATCCTGTATATATTAGCTTGCATTATATATATTTCTTTCATCGTATTCACATGTTCATTCAAAAATACTTTTAACCTACAGTAAATTTTATACCAGTGCACATATCACTATTAACACTTATTTTTAATTTATGTAAATCATTTTCATTATCTTCTTTCTTCTAGGCATCTTCCTTCCTTAACTTTTCATAACTAATTTTTTTCTCTGTTTTTTTATGTGATGTTTCATCATCCCTAGCTATCCTCACATAGAATATTCTCTTATTTACTTGGTAATATCAACTGTTCAGAACGTATCAGAGAAACTGCAAAAGAGAGGACAGTGGCCACCTGAGCAACCAAAAGAGAGACCACAGGCTGAAGTTTATTTAAGTTACTTACAGAATCATAAACAATCTCTGACCTCAATCACAGCTCTTTACTAGTCTTTGACATGCTTTTCAATAACTTTCGCTTTCTATTTTCGCAACTCACAGCAGGAATTTCAGTGCACTGAAGAACACTGGACACAGCTAGAGGTGTAAGTGTGACTGACAGCTCAGTGGAAAGTCAGAGGTGGAAGACTGCAAAAGGCAAATCTCAGAACTCACAAAAGTCTAGCAGGTGACCTTCAATAAAGATGGGAACTGGCCTAGGTATTTCTAGGACCTGAATGGTCTTTCAATATTGGAACATAACTTGCATAATTATGACCAGTGGCCACAGAGAATTGCACCCAAATACAATCAACAATTCATTAGCGTATTTGCTCATGTGTTTGCTATGTGAAAAAGATTTTTCTGTTGATGTCTGTACTCACCCTAAATGACAAGCCACAAGGCAACTGAAAATAATAGATTTTCTATGGAAATTTGTAGCAGGTAGGGGAGATACCTCACAAGATTATATAGTGATAATTAAAAAATATAGAACTCTCCTCTCTTAGTAAGATTTAATTTAAATCATTTCAACCAATCAGACCCCAGACTCTCTCTGACTTCTAGGTAGCCTCAATGTCCCTCAATTCCTTTTTGTTTTCTTCTTATGTAGAATGTTTGACCATCCTCTGCTAGTCTCCTTCACATCCAAGCAGTCAGATGTTACCTTATACTTTTAAGTGACTCATCAAGGATTTTCCTTAAAAAAGACCATTCTTTTTCTAAAAAGAATTCTAATTGAAGCTAGCAAAAATTAGTGACTTTATGATGACCACGCAAGAATATTATATTTAAGAAACATATTCCTGTAGTATAGATATATTCTTAAATACATTTACAGTCCTTTATTTCCTGACATTACACCCTGGGCAAAGATAAGTAGAGATGACATGTTAACAATATGCTACTATAATCAAACAGATATTGATAGCAAGCAATAAGTTTATCTGTTCAAGAATGCTGAGAAAGTACTCTGCTATAATTGCCCTTCCCCGTAGTGTAGTCACTGCGGTCTCCATAATTTTACTCTTAGAGATTCCATCCATTGGTGAAGCACTGCCCTCTTCAGGCAAAATCTTCTAAAGTATCAATACCCACAAAAAAAGTGTACTTGAGTCCATTAACATCTTCATGCATTTAATTTGTAAGAGCACCACTTTTGTGAGGTAATGCACAGGCAAACAAAATTCTAGGAAATGATACGACTTTTGCCTAAAGAGGGGTAATGTTTGGATAAACTGGTGAGGTTTTACACCTGTTTAAATAGCTGAATGTGTTCGACCTTTTTTAACTCCCTGAAATTCCATGAACTATAAAACCAAAGAGAAAGAAAGCAGTACTTTAGATTTATGCAGTCCATCAACTGATTAGAAATTGTTTCAAACGTGTTAGCTAAATCCACAGTTCCAATATCATTTTCTACTCTTAGTCATAAACAGCAAGGTGCTGTCAGCTGTTACAGACTTCAGAACAAATCTAATCACAGAGAACTACATTTCTAAACATTACTTAATTAGCCTAATTCGTTGTTTAAAAAATTAAGAGCATTTCAATGTCATGGCGAGAGATCAAGTGTTTTCAATTCTATTTAAAAGGATATATTTGGTAGTTGAAAAGCTAGCTCTATCGCTTTGTTCTTTAAAATAATAGAAATTGCTCAGCCACATCACAAGCTTCTTCTGTAAGTTTCGTTTGGGTCCATGATTCTTTTCATTGTAGGGAGCTCAGTGGGAACAAAATAAACCCTGTTAATTGACTGTTAATTTCCCCCCCAATTTTTGATTGTATCTCTGCTTTTTATAAGATTATTTTGTAATATCTTGTTATAAATGTATTTATCTTATTCCAGGCATAGAAAATGTTTTAAAATCACCTTCATATGAGTCCCCAGTTACATCCCAGGGGACTCCTGGACTACCAATTTAGAGACATGACTCTCAGCAAGTATTTCATGCTGTAGACTCTAGGGGAAAAGCTTCCATGCTTCCCAACTTGAGAAAAATCAGTAAGTCTGGAGAAAAAGTAATACTATGTGCCAGTAATTAAGAAAGACATGTTTCAAAATAGAAAACTAGAGTCATTTGTTAGAAGTTAAATCAAAGAATGAGATAATTGTGTCAGAAGATGATTCTGTGAATACAGTCTATGAAAATCTGCAAATTATAGAAAAAAAATAGATATTAAATTAAACATCTTAAAAATCACCAGTATGAAAGTTTGGTTTGAATCATGTTCCTGATATAATTATATATAAACTGAGCTACTTTTTTCACATTCAAATAAGTAAAAACTGATCACAGGTTTAAGAAGGCTTAAAGCTTGTTATATTATAAAACTAGTTTTAATGAATAGTAGGTTAATATCAAGTTTGACCAGCAGTTCCACAGTGAAGAACATTACTTTGGAATGAAATATGCTGGACTCAACTTACATTCTCTTTAGGAACTTTCATAAGGCAGTTCTCATTAGTAAAATACATAGATTTCTGAAGCCAGATATTTGGACTCCAACATTTGCCCTTTATTAATTTATTACTAACCTGGGCATTTGCTCCACTGTCTCTGTCTCTTCATCTATTAAAAGAGACAAATGTCTTTATCTCTCAAGGGTGTTGCGTGGATTCACTTAGACAGCATGTAAAGGTTCTGTATTATACTGCTTGACACATCATACATGTTCAGTAAGTGTCAGTTTTGTTTCTCTTCTTCCCCTTCCCCTTTTGGCTCACACCTGTAATCCCAGCACTCTGGGAGACAGGCTGGCGGATCATGAAGTCAAGGGATCAAGACCATCCTGGCCAACGTGGTGAAACCCGGCCTCTACTAAAAATACAAAAATTAGCTGGCTGTTGTGCCACATGCCTGCAGTCCCAGCCACTCAGGAGGCTGGGGCAGGAGAATCTCTTGAACCCAGGAGGCGGAGGTTGCAGGGACCCAAGATCGCTCCACTATACTCCAGCCTGACAACAGAGGGAGACTCTGTCTCAAAAAAAAGCTCTAACAAAGCTAATATAAACAAAGCCAGTCAGTATGATGTCTATGACTGGTGTAATTAAAGCTATGCATATGTGAAATGTAAACATGTATATATGTAATAAATGTAAACATGTAAATATATAAAATGTGTATATAAAGATTCTTTGAAACTTGTAAAGTTATGCCACCCTTAGAACCTGTTAATTTGGAGAAAGATCGTTGTGGAGCAATGAAAGAGGAGTGTCCTTTGTTTGTCCATAATCACCTAAAGTAAAGGGTATGATCATGAATCATATTTCTAAATGCAGAAGAGAAGGATTTATCACTTCATCGTGGAAATACCTCAGTTGGAGTACTAAAGTCTATTTGATTTATGCCATGCTCATGGAGTTCCTTCTAAGAATTTCATAAGTCTCTTGTGTGTCTGATTATATGATACAATAATAAACTGATTCATAAAGTAGCATGTTCAACAGCAAAACGTGAGAATTGGATATTACAACAGCTTGAAAGCAGAATGAAGTGCCACAATTTTCAGATAAAATTCAAAACCCTTTATTATCTGTATTCACATGTAATTCCTAATATTTTTTTCACTATTCTCACTCCTTATCCAGATCCTGCATTTCAGGCTATTTTTTAACATTATTTTAAAATTCAATTTTGTTGACATATGTAACTTATGTAATATAAAGTATACCCACTCAGATCTGCATTTCAGTGAGTTTTTACAAAGTAAAAACCAGTGTGTATACACCAATGAAACTGTCACCACAGTAACTAGTCTATTTGGAATCCTATCCACTGAATTTTCCATTTCAGATACTGTATTTGAAGTTAAGAACGAAGACAGAAGTAACTGGGGCAGGGGAGTGATATGTGGATGTGTGGAATAAGAGGAAACCAGATAGAAGGAACTAGAAGTTCTTTTGCTTTTCATGTGTCTCCTTTCTCATTTCACTCTAGTCACAATTAAGTTTCATTCTCGAACATATTGAGCACATTTAGAACATACTCTAACATTCTCAGCTTATAGATGATAGAATTAAAAGTGCTGTTGCTTTTCTTGTCTACATACTATGCTAGCCAGTCACTTTTTCTGTTTTTATGGTTAATAATTTTTTATTAGATATGTGATATTTTGACTATTACACATTGTTGTAAGTTAAGTTTCGTTTTCTCCCTTTAAAGAGTTTCTGTTGTTTGGTTGTTTCCTTCCCTTCAGAGTTTTGAAGTCTGCTTTGGTAGGCAATTAAGTTACTTGGAAGCCAGTCCGATCATTTGGAAGCTTGTTTTTAAGGTTAGCAGGGCACACCAGCTAGAATTCAAACATTTCCCAGTCCTGTTGCACACTGGGGAAATGAATACTTAAGAGTCCTGGCATCCACAACTGTCCTGTGAAGTCTTATCTTCTGTGGGTGTAGATGCGTATTCACAGACAGAATCAAGGGGATGCTTGTGCTGATTTCTGGAGCTTTCTCTTCTTGGTACCATTATTCTCAACATTCTGCCCTACGAATTCCACCTTCAGCAGTTTTACTAAACTTTAGCTTCTGTCTTCTCGACTAAGCAAGGCAATTGACTCTGTTTGGAAGCTCTTTTCCTGCACTATGTTTCAGAAGTTGCTTGTGGGTAGAAATTGGTGCAGCCATAGAGTTCACCATGTTTGCTCCCTTTCTCTTCAGAATCAGTTCGGTGCTGCTTATTGTCTGATAGTGAAAACTTTTTAAAAATGATGTTTTGTCACATTTATTTCATTGCTGAAGGCAGGAAAGTAAGTCTAACCCTTGCATTCTCCCATGAAAAGAAGTAGAAGTGGCTACTCATGATGATTCATTTTTCTTCCTTTCATCTCTTGGAAAGAGCCATGCAGTGTATCCCTCAGAGCATCATGTTAGGCCATCTGCTTTCCTTTTACTTCACACATCTGCAATTGCTCACCCTCCCTCAGTCACTTGACTCTTCCTTCTTCACTTCAGTGATCACCTACCCTACCTTTAGCCTTGACCTTCCTTTTGAGCTGTTATTTTGGTTAGCTGTTGTGGCATAATAAACCACTTCAAAATTCAGTGGCTTAGAAAATGTCTTTCACAATTCTTAACCAGGCACAGCTCAAGAATTCTCTTTAGCATTACACAAGCAACAGCCTCAATCACCTGAGCTTCCAAGATGTCTCAAAGGCTGGGCTCAAGTAAGATACTGGATAACTGAACCTCTTCTCTTTCTTGCCACGTCTGAGCTCCAGTGGGGGCAGTTGGATGTCTTAGTTGGAAATTGATGGCTCCTAAAAGTGCAAAGCAGAGTCTCACAGATTTTTTAAAGGCTTAATCGCAAAACTATCAAAATTCACTTCCACCACACACATTCGACTGGTTAAACCTATCAGAGATTTTGAGAATTTCTACATAGCTACAGTAATTAAGGCAGTGTGGAATCAATGTATAGGTAGGAAAATAAGTGGAAGAAACAAAATTCAGTCCAAGCAGACCCAACTTCTTAAAAATAAACTACATATTCAGAGTCATTTCAAATATTTTTGAAATTTGCAAACATATGGCAAGTTTCCATATACTCCCTCATCCAATTTCCTCTAATATTAACATCTTATATTACCGTGGTACATTTGTCAAAACTAAGAAGCTGACATTCGTACATTACTACTAAGCTCCAGATTTTATTGAGGAATTACCAGGTTTTTCCACTAATATTTGTTTTCTGTTCCCGGATTCAATCCAGGGTCACATTGCATTTCAAGACTCACTTTTATATATGTATCCAATTGTTACAACAGAAAACACACCACAATTCAGAAGTTACTGGATGTCCTTCAATAAATTATACTGAAGCCATTGGGTATTGTAGGGAAACACGAACCTCAACCCTTCTTCATGCCTTATACAAAAATTAACTGGAAATCGCCCATGGTCCTAAATGTGACATGTAAAACTACAAAGCTTACAGAAGAAAACATAGGTTAATATTTCTGTAACATTGGAGTAGTCAAAATTTCTTGAACAACACCTAAAAAAACCTTGTCATAAAAGCAAAAATAAGATACATTGGACTTTATTTAATGTAAACATTTCTGCTAGACAACAGACAATATTAGGAGATTAAAATAAAAATCTTTTATTGGGAAAATATATTCTCAATACATGTATACAATAAACTACTCATGTCTAGAATATATAAAGAAGTCCTCGAAATTCTTGGTATTAGTAAGATAGATACAGATCAAAATAAAAGGTAAAATGACAAAAGACTTAAGCAGATATATCACAAAAGGAAATACCTAAATGACCCCAGACCATAAGCATAAAGGAAATGCAAATTAAAGCCAAAATAAGATGCCATTTCACATTTGCTGGAATGATTTAAACTAAAAATGAATACCACACTGTGTTGGTGAGAAAATGGAGCAACTAATATCACCAACTATTGTTGGTGGAAGTGTAAAATGATAGAACAACTTTGAAAATATCTTTGTTAAAAACTAAACAGTCTTTTTCTTCATGACCCGGCAATTCTACTTCTATGCATATTCCTAGGAGAAGAGCATGCCTAACTCTATGAAAAAATATGTACAAGAATGTCCTAGCTTCCAAAAAAGAGCAGTTTAATCCGTAATGTCCTCAAGTTGGAAAAAAGAAAATAACTGCCTATTGATGGTATGAGGAAATTTTAAAAATGTGTTATCTATAATATGAAATGTTGACAACAACAAAAAACTATTTGCACACCTAGAGACATCAAAATATCTCAAAAACACGTGGAGCAAAAGAATTCAGAATCAAAGAGTATATACTGTATGGTTCCATTAGTATAAAGTCCAACAATAGCCAAAACTAATTTGTGGAGATAGATATTGTAATTAGATTGACCAATTCAATACAGTTTTGCCTGAAATTTTCCTGATTTTTGCATTAGAAATCTCATATCTGAGGCCATTTTTATTTTCCGGCACACCGAGGTAGATGTTCAATCTAGGTGGTACTCTGGACAGTTGTACTAGTTGTCTATTCCTGTGTAACAACTTACTTCAAAAGGTGATAGCTAAAACCAACAATAAATCATTATTATCTCACACAATGGGTCCTATATCATTGAGCAGCTTAGCGTTGGCCTGAGGTCTCTCATGAGGTTGCAGTTATGATGACTGACTGAATGCAGACCATGGTCATCTGAAGGCTTGATAGTGCTAGTGAATTTGCTTCCAAGATGGTTCATTCATATGGCTAGCAAGTTGATAATGGCTTTTGTCAGAAGACCTCAGTTCTTCTTCAGGTGGACTACTCCATAGAATTGCTTGAGAATCCTCATAATGTAGCAACTGATGTCCTCCACAGTACCTAATCCAGGAAAGCATCATGGGTGCAAGAAAGAAGACATAATTACTTTGACAATCTAGTCTCAAAGATCACACACCATTTTATCTACACAAAAAATAGCCTCATTTATTGTGCCAGGAGACTACATAAGGATGGGAATACCAGCTGACAGGGGTCATTTGGGTACACCTTGAGGCTGAGAAAGGTCATGAGGAAATGTTCTGTTATGTTGGAAATATTCTGTATCTTGACCTGGGGAGTGGTTATATATTCATCAAACTGTAAGTACACTTAAGATTTGTGTGCTTTTTTCTACGTAGGATATTCCTCAATTTAAAAAGACACATAAAAGGGAGGAAATATATGGCACTATGCAAAAAGTACCAATCTGCACAATTCATTCTGTTGCATAAAATTCTTGAATTATTTTGTTATTACATAGAAATGAAGATAAAAATTCTCTATAGGCTGTAAGGCCCTAATTAAGACCTTCTAATCATTTTATCAAGTGAATTATAAAACAAACTACTCATTTAGAGATTGAGTGATTATAGAAAAAGAAATGGGCATTTGTGATTTTTTTAGTAAGAACTGTGTTTCAAGATTAGCAAATATTCCAAACTGGTATTAGAATGAACTTCTTTACAAATTATTGGAATAAATGTAGATCGAATGATAGAAGAACACAATTTTCTAGTTATAGAATGACTACAACATGTTGTTTTATTAAACATTATTTAAAATGCTCTATAAATATTTGTTAAATAAGGCACATAGACAATACTCAATCTCTGATCATTTATTTCCTTAAATTTTCCTTATGTGGTTGTTTTCATGTTGGATAACATGCCTTCTAATTTCAATTCTTCAGATCTTCAGCTGAACATATAGAATTTCAGCTTGGCAATATGGTGAAACCTTGTCTCTGCAAAAAATACAAAAAGTTGCCAGGCTTAGTGATGCATGCCTGTGGTCCCAGATACTCAGGTGGCTGATATGGGAGCATCGCCTGAGCCCAAGGAAGCCCAGGTTGCAGTAAGCTGTGATCTGTCTCTTCTTTCCAGCCTGGGTGACAGAGTGAGACCCTGTCTTTAAATAAATAGATAATTTCTTCATTTTCTGTATGATTATTACTTTATCATAACAAAAATAACATGCTCAATCTGAATGTAACTGGACTTATTTATTTGTGTCTGCATTAATCTCTGGATTATTTCAAAATGGAGCCTGTACCTTTTCTTTTCTTTTTTGAGAGGGAGTCTGGTCTTGTCACCAGGCTAGAGTGCAGTGGTGTGATCTTGGCTCACTGCAATCTCCGACTCCTGGGTTCAAGTGATTCTCCTGCCTCACTCAGCCTCTAGAGTAGCTGGGATTACAGGCATGTGCCACCACGCCCTGCAATTTTTTGTATTTTTAGTAGAGACGGAGTTTTACCATGTTTCCCAGGATGGTCTCAATCTCCTGACCTCATGATCTGCCCACCTCAGCCTCCGAAAGTGCTGGGATTACAGGTGTGAGCCACCGGGCCCGACCGAGTCTGTACTTACTAATCTACCATTTTCTCCTAAATGTTTTAGTAATTTGTAGAGGTTAAAAAAAAAATTGGGGTTATGTCAATATGTGCCAGGCACAACTTTTATTGTGGTGTTTTTTAAAAGTTCTAGTCCTCTTTTGTGGCAAAATATTGAGGGTTTTTCTTGTCTGCAGTTTCCTAAGTATTTCATAATAATGAACACAATAGGATTAACAACTTCCTTAGGCAAACTCAGTACTTTATTACTGATGCTCAGCATCAGGCTGGGTCCTCGCCAGGGTGTGCGACCACAGAATGTGTGGGAAGACGCAGCTCAGAGAGCAACAACAGCCAGCAAAGCCAAGGGAGGACAAACGAGAAAAGTGGAGCTGAACCTGAGATCATAACCCTGTGCCTTTCCCATTGGCTGTGTCATCCCAGAGACAATAGAGATTAGGAAATCCTTGAGCCAAGAAATTCGAAAGCACATGAAATGAAAGGAAAACCTGTAGAAACAAAAGGGCAATCACAGACCAATATCCAAAATGAACAGAAAGTCATTGTTGTGGTTTTGTTTGCTGGCAGCTAAGGGAATACCCCTCTGGTTACTGTCTGTGTTCATTCTCAGTCGTCTGTACTGTATCTGTATTGATTGTGTGTGTGTGTTTGTGTGCGTGTGTGCACAAACCTTAAAAAATGAATTCTGCAGCTTTGTGCTGACCTATCTCAGCTACTCTCACCACCCATGCACCACGAGAACTACACACGGAAAAAAGGGAGAAGGATGCAAAAGTTGTTTGGCAAAATCCAAGAAAATAGGATTTTCATAAAACAAATGAGAAAGTGAGGCAAAGCACATTTCTCTGGGTCTCTGCATGCTGAGGAGCGTAAGCCCTCAGAGACCTCCATCATACAAGACTTTGTGAGACCACCCAGATCCCAGGGACCACCTCAGGCAAGCGAAGCTCTGAATTTTATGGAAGTAAACAAACTCCTCATGCTGATGCTTTATTGGCAAGAGAGGCTCAAATTTTTCATTCCTGCTCCGAGATTCCCCTTGCCTTTCTCTTAAAATGAGTAGAAACACTTTCACTCTGCAGGTAGGAAAACACCTACACAATATAACTCTGTACTATTTGCTAGCGATCCTTATCTTATCACTTGGTTTTCCCAGAGGCATATAATTTCTCAGCTGGGTTTTTTTTTTTTTTTTTTTTTTTTTACATATATAGCCTTAAAATTGTACTTTCCGCAAAATACAAATACATTCTAGAATCATTTAGATAACCATTTGCAGGAAATTGTACTTTATTGAAATATTTGATATAATAAACATACCAATAGATGTACTCTGGGGAAAAAGTAGTGCACCAAAATATCTGTGAAGTTGTTTATATGACTATTCCAGAACATGGTGTTGAATAAACAAAGAAGCTGTGAACCCAGACTAGGTCAGAGCTTAACACAGGATAATGGTTTTATGAATGTTAACTCAGATTGGAATGAGAACTTAATCAAAATGAAATGCAACGCTGATGTCTCTCTTCAGGTTATCCACATTGCCATCTCTATGGAATTAACAGTCATTTGGAATCCAAGTATTCGTGCATTCTAAATAAGTTAGACACTGGGTCTTTTGCAAATTAAAATATTAGAAGTACTTACCTACTATGATAAATCTAATTTTGAGTTTAGAAGTTATGATGATAAATGCAAGATTCACTATAATTTTTATACCAAGATCTGGATGAAATGCTACATTCTGAATTCAGTTTTCTACACCTGAAGCACATTGTCTGCTTAATACAAGTATTAGATTATGGTTTAGAATTGATTGGGCTCTTTAAGTACATGTATAACTTCCTTTTTATTGGTATTATTCTTCTTCTTATTAGTTGTTATAAAATCTAACATGTATCTGATATTTAGTGATTACAATGCTTTCACAAATATTCTTTGATTAGTATTTTAGAAAATCTTTGAGGACAATATTATTATTGATATATTCTTTTATTTTTATAGAGCTGAGTAATTAAGTAAATTACCCAAGGAGATGGCTAGTTTACATCAAGATCATCATGCTCTAAAGTCCTATTCATTTACGTTGGCACCATGCCTAATTCTTAAGGCACTGATTTAAGGACACATCAACACAAATGTCCCAAGTTGGTGTTTAGGTTCTTTGAAAGCTACATGTCAATATTCAAAAGAAACACCTATTATTACCCCTCTGCTCAATTCTTGTTCTGTCAATACTAAGGCAGTAGAAATCAGGAAGTTAAGAGTTGGATTGTTCAAACCTTGTGAAAGATTTAGCCATCCCGGTTTATTAAAGAAAGCTCTCTTCACCTTAAGTAACAGATGAAAAACAATCTTCTGTGTGGTAGCCTTAAAGAATATTACAAGAATATTGTATGGAAATCCATGTTTAGTTATCTCCTGGTATCAAGATAGTTTTTATCTTGATTTCCGAAGGAAACTTGTAAAGGAACTGCAGAATTTTAGAAGGCATGGTTTTGAATCTGCTAGTACATAATTCATACCCACCATGCACTAGAGAGGGTCTATGTCCAATCACTAATAAGAAAAAGAAAAGGACAATGGAAGGAGGACAATTCCAAGAAGGCCATAGACTTGCAACATACCAAATATGAAGTTATTTAATATCAAGTGAATTACAATTTTAATTTAACTTTACACATGAAGAATGAGGCTATTTAATTGCCTCCTAAGGTGCTCCTAGAAGAGAAAATTCTTAGAGAATAAGCTGAAGCACATACAAAATCTGCTTCATAATTTAATATACATAAATTTGGTAAAATGAAAGCTCTTCTGCTAAGAATGATGAAGGTTAAAGAGCATTGTTAGCCCTTAAAGCTCCATCTGGCACCTCCTTGTGCCTGTAATCACTGGAATGAGAAAACTTACTTTCCCTTCGTCAGAGGCCATTCTAAAATCTGTGGACTGAAAATTGTGAATCGAACCCAACACTCTGGTCCTTGTTTATCTTTAGAAAGCTGTATACTGTCCCTAAGAGAAAAGATGCTTTGATTTTTAAAACGTTGCTTTTATTTTGAGTATTAGATACCAGCAGCATGTAATTTTAAAGGATTCATGCAAAATCAGAGCATTGAACGCATCACCACTATAATGAAAATAAGAGAACACATTGAATGTAATTGTTGAGATTTTCATTGCATTAGTCATGGAATTTAAAGTGAGATGAAACCAATTTGGGACATAACGAAGGATTTTCCAGCAAGGCCATGCCCCCACTAAGAATAACTGGATGAGTCAGTCAAAATATAAAATCAATGTGTTTGAATATATTGCAGAACTTCTGAAGAAAGCATCATGTGAGAGGCCAAGATTTTGGAAAACGGGGAACCCCAAAAATGTGAGGTGAAATTATGTGAGCCGCTTTTCTGCTAGGGACATTTGCTAATAAGTAGCATAAAACTAGACTCTGATAAACCAGTCAGAGAAATGCAGGAAGGCAGCAACACAGGGAGAGCTTTTGATAACCTCACAAAAGGAAGGTGAGACCAAAATTGGGGTTTGCTCCTGGCAAGTCATCCATGACTGAATCAGCCAAATCGGAGAAGAGAGGTTCAGGGAAATCATTCCAAACTCAGAAGGTTCCCTCTTTGATGCATTTTCTGAATTATTAATCAGGGAAGAGCAAGATGCTAAAAACTTGAGCACACAAGGAGCAGAGCAGAGTTATGAGTAGCCTCAAGGGACTGAAGGGGTCTTAAGAGATTATGCTAAAAAGGAGGGGTCCTAGAAAATAGCTGCTATCCCTGGAAATGTACACCTTACAGATGGGGGCAAAGAAGAGATGGGCAAAGCCATATCAAAATTGCATTCTAAGTGAGGTGTGGTGGCTCACGCCTGTTAATCCCAGCACCTCGGGAGGCTGAGGTGGGCAGATCACCTGAGGTCAGGAGTTTGAGACCAGCCTGGCCAATATGGTGAAACCTCGACTCTAATAAAAATACAAAAATCAGCCTGGCATAGTGACATACACCTGTAGTCCTAGCTACTCAAGAGATTGAGCTAGGAGAATTGCATAACGTGGTTGGCAGAGGTTGTGGTGAGTCAAGATCCTGACACTGCACTTCAGCTTGGGGGACAGAGCAAGACTCCGACTCCATCTCAAATAAATAAATAAATAAATACATAAATAAATAAATTGCATTTCACTTTTGAGTTAAACGCCTGACTGGAATAAGAGGATCTCAATGATTCCTCCTTTTCTGTATTTTCTATGTTCTGAATTTTCCATATTTGACATTTCCTTCTCAACTGATTCCTTTCATATCAACATTCAACACACTCAACTATTTTCTATCCTTGATGGATCATTCAGTGGAAGAAAAACTTTTCATATCTTCCCATGCCTCTCAGTCTACTGCCCCAATTTTTTCATGTTTCACTTACTCCTGAACCCAAAGCAATTCTACTTCCATGCCTACCACACCATGAAAATTCCTTTTGTCAGACTCCGATAACTTCTGTGACCCTCCACATTCCTAATTACAAACATTTTCAATCTTATCTATATCATTTCAATGTAAAAATTCACTCTGTTGTTCTATATATTTTTTCCCTGACATTTCTGTTTCCTTCTGGTCTTCATTTGGACAATGAAGATGCTCTTCAAACTCTGTATCTCAAACATAAAATACTTCTTTAGAATAATAACCCTTTGAATGAAATAATAAAAATCCTACAATGAAATAATCCCTTAGTATAAAATCCTTCAAATGAAATAAATAATAAATCTACAATGAAAATGCTTTTCAAACACTGTATCTCAAACATAAAATACTCCCTTAGAATAATAATCTTTCAAATTTGCTATGCCTCTTATACTTCACTATCTTTCCCGTCGCAATTAATTCTTAAAATTCCGGCCGGGCACAGTGGCTCACGTCTGTAATCCAAGCACTTTGGGAGGCTGAGGTGGGTGGAGCACCTGAGGTCAGGAGTTGGAGACCAGCCTGACCAATATGGCCAAACCCCACCTCTACTAAAAATACAAAAATTAGCTGGGCATGGTGGCATGTGCCTGTTATCCCAGATACTTGGGAGGCTAAGGCAGGAGAATCACTTGAACCTGGGAGGTGGAGGTTGCAGTGAGCCGTGATCGTGCCATTGCACTTCAGCCTAGGGGACAGAGTAAGACTTCCTCTCAAAAAAAAAAAAAAAAAAAAAAAAAATCAGGAGCTGATGTTTCCCCCAGATATGACACAATTCTGTCCTCTTTTCACTATCTTTAGTTCTGCCTACTATCAATTTCTCTTTGGCTACAGCAGTAACCTGCTAAGTAGCACATCCATCTTCAGCCCCGCTAGTCCTTTCTTTACACAGTGACAAGGACCTTCTGAGCACTACAGATCTAATTATGTCATTCCTCTGTTTAGATACTCAATCACTTTTTATAGCTTTAAGGATGAAATCTGGTCACTGCCAACGGCTCTGGCATCATAGTGAGCAATTTCTCTTCCTTTTCCAGTTCTTTTTTTTTTCAGTTCCTTAAATGAACCATGGTCCCTTCTGCCTCAGAACTTTTGATTATGTTGTTCCTTCTTCCTGTGATGTCTTTCCAAATCCTTTGTCTCTTTGAGTAAATCCTACTTATCTTTTTAGTCTTAGTTCAAATGCCACTGCCTTAGGGAAGTTTTCCTGAACAACCTCTGGCAAGATACTGCTTGTTACATCCTCTGTGTTTTCTGTGTGTTTTCCTGAAGACTGTATTTTTGTATTAGATTATTTCCTATTCATCATGCATGCCCATCCCCAATCCCAACCAGACTGATGATTCCATGGGGAGCAGCACCATGTCTGCTTTGTTCTCTTTGTATTTCCAATATCAAGTTAGTTCCTGGCAAAGAGTAGATACTCAATAAATACATGTCAAATGAATGAATAGATCAATGTATAAGGAGACATAATATGGAGATTCTTTAAGTACCTCAGTTACTAAAATATCAAGGTGCAATTATTTTCTCTAGGCTTACTTGGATCATCAACTTTCCTCCCCAAACACTACATCCCCTTTTTCTTATACCCACAGCACAATAACATACTGGAAACATATTAGAGAACCCACACTATTTACACCATCATTAATTAGTAAGTCAAACTCCTCACTACCCCTCTGATCCTGATTCCACATGCATGTGTGGACACACACTCACACACACATACACACACCCCAAACATACACAAGGAAGGTCAGATTCTGGGAAAAAGCAAATTACATTATTGTACGTAGGCTGTAAATTCCAGAATTCTCTGATTACTTAATGTTATTTTTCTCAAATTAATATACAACCAATACCAACAACATGAATTTAAAATATAGACTGTTTTTAGAATATTACATTGACTTGCTGTGAAACTAACTAATTAGCTTACTAAAAAGAACCTATTCCCAGCACTTTGGGATGCTGAGGTGGGTGGATCATGAGGTCAGGAGTTCAAGACCAGCCTGGCCAATATGGTAAAACACTATCTCTACTAAAAATACAAAAATTAGCTGGGTGCAGTGGTGCACACCTGTAGTCCCAGCTGCTTGGGAGGCTGAGGCAGGAGTATTGCTTGAACCTGAGAGCAGAGGTTGAAGTGAGCTGAGATTGCACCACTGCACTCTAGCCTGTGTAACAGAGCAAGACTCCATCTCAAAAAAAAAAAAAAAAAAGAACCTATTTAACTTATTGTTTCCTTTTCTGTAAGGTTTTAATTTTTCTTTAGTTTTTTTCCCCTTTCCCTTCTCAAAAGTAAAAATAAGTTACAAATAAAAATATTTTAAAATAATAGGCCTAAAATATAGCTTCTTAAAATCTTCAATTTCCTAATTGTTTTGGTTTTCTTACTGTTTCCTGAGAAAATGCCTTTCTGTCATTCAATCTTCAAATGACATTAAGATTTGAGTGTTCCTTATTTAATATGCTTGCTTTCAAAAAGGGAGGAAAAGGTAAGTGAACAGAGGAAAAAACAGCAAAATGTTATTTATTATTTTACATTTTATGCATTCCATATACTACTGCCCCAAATTATTTGGTACAGAATATTAACCATATATATATTCTACATATTTGGCATGATAAAATCAACATTTCTTTACAGATGATTGGCAGCTCATGAGCTTCTTAATATAGTTCATCAAATTATACTATTGAAAGAGGATATTTAGAAAGCATATTAATAAAACTGCCATTATTATCTTTCAAATGGGCTATATTTTTACATCATGATTGCTACAAATATAATAGAATTTTGTCTCAGAAAAAAATCAAAATGTATCACCATTTAAGAGTACATATTTTTTTTTTAGAAAGATAAGATTATTTCATTGAAACACTTGCTTAGAAAAAAGGTTTTGCTAGTGAATACATGATGATCATTTGTTAACCTGTCTTTCTGGGGGCAATCTGGAGGATTCAGAAAGCAAGCATATTGCTTCCTTTGGAGGTAAGTAACTATATTTTATACTCTCTGAGACTCCAACACCAAAGACTTGCTGTTCAAATGTATTATTGGCAGAGGAGCCAACAATTATTTGACTTTTTCTGTGGTTCTAAAAATCTTTTATTCATTCCCATCAAGTTTAATTTGACTTTTTTTCTTTTAAGATCTTAAAGTCTGGTAGCTACCCAAATTCTTTCTTATAGAAGATATTGATGTTATTTGAATGAATGTTGAATTTTCTCTGAATTATAACATTTATTTTTCTCATCACTCACACAATTTTTTGTTGTAATTATTGCTCGTTTACCTTAAAAATAACATCTGGCCAGGCACTGTGGCTCATGCCTATAATCCTCAAGGTGCTGAGACCAGCCTGGGCAATATAGTGAGATCTCATCTCTACAAGAAATACAAACAATTAGCTGGGCATGATGGTTCACACCTGTAGCCCCAGCTGTTTGGGAGGCTTAGGTTGGAGGATGGCTTGAGCCCGGGAGGTAGAGATTGCAGTGAACTGTGATCTCAGCACTGCACTCCAGCCCAAGCAACAGAGCAAGACCCTGACTCAAAAAAGAATAAAATAGATAATATATAACACTCCCAGTAATATTGGTGCCTTTTGCATTTGTATTATTCTAGATATTCCATCTATAGCATAATTTTGGAACTGTCTAATGTATGCAAAGTATATTGAAATGACAATTATGTAACTATTTGTTATTTATGAGTGTTTATTACTAAGTGTGTCACCTAACTTCAGGGCTCAGTGTTTTAAAACTTGTTCATCAACATGGAAGTGGCTTTAACAGCTTTACCTAGTTCTCTGGCACATTTTTAAAGACCATCTCCAGGCAGTTATGAAATCCACAAAGCAGGTTTCCAGTGCCCTTGGCATCTGATTTTGGACCATCACTCCTTATTTCAGGAAACCCAGTGCACATCTGTTGTATTACAAAAAACAATTTCAAAGTCTTCTGAAATATTCATTAATCTACCAGATAATTGACAGCTAAAAGCATTTCACCTCTTAGTCCTAATTCGACTTTATTAGTATTGGCATTGATAATAGCCCATTTCTGTTCATCGCTTCCTTTGTGCTAGGCAATCTAGATACTTTTCAAGTAATAATGGAAATGGGAGCTTATTTTATCTGTTCTTTCTGTGTTTCACCGTCTTAAGCTTTATGGGTTGTAAAATGGTTAGTAAAATATTTTCAACAATCTAAAGAGGCACAGCATAGTATCACCGTGGAACCACTGGGACACAGAGATGATCAAAAGTAGGTCAAAATGTTTAAAAAAGGCTGACTGTGGTTGTGGCTTAGTTTTAGAAAGCTTCAGTTCTTCTCTACCGAAGACGCAGGTTTTATTTTTCTTCATAAAAAATACTGATAAAGAAAAAGGTGTATTTATAATGATACACATTTAAAAAAGGAGAAAGGAAAACAAAGCAAGAGTAAAATAAAAGATAAGAAATAGACTAACATGAAGCCAAATTTATCTGAGAAAATTAACATGGATGTACTCCCCACTCCACCCACTCTCTTGTCAAAGCCTTACAAAAATATCAGTGGTAACGACGAAAAAAAGATTGAAGATGTGATTAGAGTTGGAAATATATTTAAGATATAACTTATGCAGTTCACACCACTACCTGAAGACTCCAGAGGTAAATTGATCATGGTCACAAGCTAATAGGAACATAATATTCTAGGTTAAGTTTATTTATTTATTTATTTTTTTTTTTGCTATAGAACACTGCATTCCTTAACACTGAGTTATTCTGAGGCATTTTTATAGTAAAATGATTATTATTTAGAATAAAATAATTTGATTTCTCACTATTTCATATTAACTATATAACAAAGAGAATGAAACACAGTATGGGAAATATCAAACTTTAAATATGTAAATTATTATTAGAGATATTTACTTCCAAAGATTGCTTTGCTGATTAAAATTGATATTTGCTGACATGTATGAAGGACTTTCTATGTGCTAGATTCACTCTAATTTATCTAAATGTAATAAATTATTTTCTTCTTATGTCATTTTGAAGACTTATATCTCATACAACTAGAGGGTATTGTGGTGGAAATTAATGATTCCAGGTAGTTTGGTCCAAAGCCTATGTATATTAACGCATTATACATTCAAAATATTGTATATAACAGCAATTTAATTTTAAAACAGAGCAGCCATATATCCGTCTCTAAGCTTAATACATAGAATATTACTGGTAGGTTTAAATCCTCCATCTGTTCTTGCACTGTCCTCTCTCAGCCTTAGAGATAACCACTAACTTGGATTTGAACTTAGGGCAATTGTTGCTTTGTTTTAAATTGTGCTTTCCTACATTTATGAGAAAAACAGAACTGAGTGCACGGAGGTATTTAGTAATCTCTGATAAAGTCTGATTACTAAAATGATAAAGGTGGTATCACCACTAATCCCACAGACATACAAACTACCATCCATGCAAATAAATCAGTAAATCTAGAAGAAATGGGTGTTCCTGGACACATACACCCTCCCAAGACTAAACCAGGAAGAATTCCTGAATAGACCAATAACAAGGTCTGAAGTTGAGTCAGCAATTAATAGCCTACCAACAAAATCAAGTGCAGAACCAGATGGGTTCACAGTCGAATTCTACCACAGGTACAAAGAGGAGCTGGTATCATTCCTTCTGAAACGATTCCCTTTAAGAACTTTTTCTTCACCTTCACAACTTGGCTAACTGGTGCAAGGGTCCTATCTTTTGACCTATGGTAACTTTCAGTATGCTGTTCTCACTAAGCATAATTGTTTCTAGCATTAGATTTAAACTGAGAGATGTGTGATTCTTTTTTTCACTTAAGAGGCCATTGTAGGGTTAATAATTGGCCTAATTTCAATATTGTTGTGTTTTAGGAAATAGAGAGGCTCAAGGAGAGGCAGAGAGTTGGAAGAACAGGTCTAAAAAACTTCTTTTTGCCTATAGCACTATTGCTCATTCATAAAGAAATCTGCTCTTAAATCATGTTTTCTTTGAAGTTTACTTATATTCTTCTAACTAAAGAGTTTGTTACTGCAACCTCTGCCCTTCAACGTGATTACTTTTACATATTTATTAAAGCATTTATTTTCCATTTAATTATATGTAATTTTGTCACTTGGGCAATTTTCATTGAGATTGACTGGAGCCATGTTTGGTGTCTTTGTTATAGGTGTTATATACTTAACCCTTTCTTTCGTACCCTAGAATTTTTTATATGATGTCTTTTCTTTTTTTTTTTCTTTTTTTTTTTTTTTAACAGTTTCACTCTTGCTGCCCAGGCTGGAGTGCAATGGCATGATCTCGGCTCACCGCAACCTTCACCCTCCCGGGTTCAAGCGATTCTCCTGCCTCAGCCTCCCGAGTAGCTGGGATTACAGGCATGTGCCACCACGCCTGGTTAATTTTTGTATTTTTAGTAGAGATGGGGTTTCTCCATGTTGGTCAGGCTGGTCTCGAACTCCTGAACTCAGGTAATCCACCCGCCTCGGCCTCCTAAAGTGCCAGGATTACAAGTGTGAGCCACTGTGCCTGGCCTATATGATGTCTTTTAAAATTAAAAATAGTATTCAAATCATGGGTGTACAGTTCTATTAATTAAAACAAGGTGAACTCGTCAACATGCTCATTTTTTAATGAAGAATTAGAACATCCCAGTGACAGCTCTTTAGCCTTTTCTAGTTTCTGCTCCCCATCCCTAAAAGGTGGCCACTATTTTGAAACTTGATATGCATAAATTCATTCAGTATTTATTCTTCTATGTGTCCTTCAGCATATAAATTTCTGGCTGCTTATGCTCTACATTATGATTGTAAGATTCATCCACGTTGACTCATGTGTCAATATGTCAGTTATTCGCATTTCTATATAGCATGTCTTCCTTTTTTGGAATATACTGCATTTTATAAATCTATTCAATGTTTATGGACATTTATTTTTATTTAGGGACTGTTATGGATTGAGCTGTGTAACTCCAAGTTTTATATGGTGAAGTCTTAACCCCCAGTACTTCAGAATGTGATCTTATTTGGAGATAAGCTCTTTATAGAGCTAATCAGGCTATACTGAGGTCATTAACATGGGCTATCCAACAGACCATTTATGGAAAGAGAATGCCATGTAAAGACCAAAAAACCAGAAGCTAGGGGAGAGGCACATATATGTGATACTTCCTCATAGCCCTCAGAAAACATAGCCCTGCTGACACCTTGCTGTCATGTCAGATTCCAGCCTCCGAGACTGAGACAACACGTTTCTGTTGTTTAAGCCATCCAATCTGCAGTACTTTGTTACTGCAGCCCTAGCAAGCTAATGCAGAGACTATGAAAATATAGCTGCTATAAACATTGTTGCTCATAATTTTTATTGAGCATATGTATGCATTTCCATTGACTATATGCCTAGGAGTACAAATGTAGGTCATATGATATATGTTCATTTTGCTTTTGTAGATACTTCCATTTAGTTTACATGGTAGTTATATCAATTTACACTCTCATAAGAATCACAAAAGAATTTAACATGAAAGAGATGACTGTTTTTATAGGTTTGCCAAAACTTATCTGGTCAAAACTGGATCACAAAGCTAAAAAGATTTATTCAAGCTACTTGTATGAAGAATCACATTAGAGAGAGTTTGCTGATCAGTATAGATCACTGATTCTGTAGATTAATCAATGCAGTTTAAATGTTAACAGCACAGAATTGATATGCCAATTTTAAGAAGAGATTCAACAAATTTCCATAGATTATACAAATATATGTTTACCAAAACAACCTTTAATCACTGACCTGTCTGTTAGAGGTGGGTCTTCTTTACATTGAAAGACATTGAATGTAGAGTCATGGAATCAGGTCTTTAGTGTAGCTTTCTGGATACTTTTGTGCTCAGAATAGGAACTTGTCCCCACCCCAATCCCCATGTCCTATAGAGAGATTCACCATCCTGGCACCTCTTCAGAGGAAGAAGGAAATTATTCCTAAATTGCTAACCCTCTAGATTCTGTTAGCTCATCTCCTCTCAAAAAGTATTCTCAGAAATAATGCCACAATTAGAGCTGGAAAGAACCTTGCCCAAAATGAAAGCAGTCAGGGCAGACACTCTTGATTAATTGTATCCCTAAATGTTTCACATTATGACAACTTGGAATTTCTCATGAAGTGGTCTTATCTTGGAGCCTATAGGCTGTGTTTGAGGTGTTAAACTGGCCAATGTGCATTATCTTTAAAAAATGAATACTTATTGCCTTAAAGTAAACATCCTGAGGGGTTATACTAAACTCTTATATTCAATTGGATATCTAACTATGTGCAAGAAATGACGTTAGGGTTTGGAGGGTGAAACAATATCCACCCAGAAGGGATTTATGATTGAAGAGAGTGCATGCTTTTTGAAATAGAGCTTCATACTCTATTAACTTTACTTCCTTTTGCTCAAATAAGTACATGCCTTCTTGTTGTATTATTTATAACTATTTTCCAGTCCTGTCTTGTTCAGTCTATGCCACACTGAAACATCCAATGAAATTAAATTTTAAAATGCCATGTTCCACAATTAGAGGTATCAGCTATAAAGCATGACTACAGCCAAGAAAAGAGAAACGTTGTACATTCACTATACTATCACCTTTAAATAACATTAAAATATGAAAAATATGCATTCTTATCCACAGGCAGGCAACTGTTCCTAATAAACCACAGAACCCCAAAGACCTAATTAAATCAATAATAGCTTTTTCTGCTGTGTAGCCTCTGAGTGACAGTTTAATAAGGAGAGCTTTAGTGATTCGACAAATCAGAATGATGCTACATCCTAGCAAGATACACACAGCCCTTTCTAGAAACTTTCTCGGAAAACTCATTGCTTAGATGATTTCATGATTCCCCACTTATGTAAGGAAATACATTTTTGCAACTCTTTGCTCTTGGTAAGTGTTAAAAAATGACACTTTCAGAAACAAGATTCTTTTCATTTTATTTATGAGAATAATGTTGCTGTGAAAAAGATGACATTTTAAGAATTTTTGGGAAAGAATGATGTATTTAACTATAAATTGTAAGTCAAGGAATTTGAATGGCTTCAACAACCGTGTTATTAGTGCAGACCACTCACATTCTATGTGACTCCATGTATTCTGTTTACTATATTTCTCCTTTGTTCTTCCACCTGTTATTTCAAGTCATATGAATAGCTATTTAAAGCCCTTAAATGTGAAGCTATAATTTCTGAGACAGAGAGAGAATGAAGAACCACAATAAATTGCTCAATAATTCTCAATTGAGAAGTATTCGTTATTGAACTCTTTTTTAGACTTTGATTTATCCTTTAGGGTGAATAGTTTACATGTGTCTCAAAGGCAGTCTTATGTTTGGGAGCTCCTTTGACCTAGTTGTAAATCATTTGGTTTGTTTTAAAGGTAGCATTATTCTTAGGAGAGAGTAAGAAAATAGATTGAAAAACATCCTGTGTTTTACTGAAGTCAGGTAAGCTCATCAGTCTAATGTTTAAAAGTTCTGTTAGATGCGTCCAACTACCTTATGAATATTTACGTGCCACTCATTTCCTATACATTTTGTTTAGAATTAGTCATCAATATTCATTTGAAAAACTCTGCCTTACGAATGAAATTATCTCATGTAGCAGTAGTTTACTGATTACCTGCTATAACCAGGACACTGTACTAGGCATTATAATTCAGACATCATTACTTCGGGTAGCCTTACATTTTAGGAATAAAAGCTACAAGTACAGCTTTTTGATATCACCTAGAAGTTTATAGGCACAGTATAAGTTGATTAACATAACATCCTATTCAGACAAAGAACACCAGCTCCTGACATCCAGAGGCTGGCCTGGTACTGACAGAGAGGTCTTGGTGACGGCTGTTGAACATCAATGTCAGACAAGGCCACTTTGAGACCTTGAAGAACTGAGACAAAAACCACAATCACTCTGTAATCATGTCTGAACACAGAGAAGATATAAACATTGTCCAAGCCACAAAAACGACCAAATATTACTCTATCCTGGAGAGCGTGAGTGACTGCAACCCCTTTACCAACTACAGCTTAGCCTTGGTCTGTACTTCCCATCTTCTAGATAGTATTTACAACATACCCAGTCTTAAAATTACCCATACATCTAGACAGCATCCAATGCAGAACAAATCTCCTTTGCTTTAAACCCTATCCCACATCTGCTGACACAAACTTGAATCTGACAAGTCATTCTCAACATTGTTTTAACCATGTGTGTGTTCTCCCTCACTGAAATGACTAATAAACACAACTTGTTCAATTACAGGTGGTATCTCTGTTTTTTTTGTTTTTGTTTTACTAAAAGTTATTGAAAATAAAACACAACAAAAATAGCTAATTCTGTATTTCCTCAAAGCTGAGATGCTATACATTGTAAGACACATTCTGATTTCATAGACATTGACTTATAAAAAGTATACATTTTAGACTTGATGAAACACTGCATGCATTTTTTAAAATTACATTTACTTGCTGGAGTTAGGGAGAATACCTTTAGCAAAAACATTAAATTTAAAAGTTGAAAGGCATCTTTTATTTTTTAAGCAAGGCACTCCTTTTAAGGGTTTCTAAAATGCTCTCCAAGGAAAATGAATCTGTATATCACAAAAAGTAGGTTCTCGGTATTTTTTTTCAACTAAAGGGTAAGTAAATGTGTTATGGATCTGAAATTGGTCAATCTCACCCACTTCCTGTTCTTGTAAATAAAGTTTTATTGGAATACAGCCACATCCATTCATCTGTATATTTTCAATGACAGAGTTTATTTATTGTAACAGAGGTCATATGGCCAGCAAAGCTTAAAATATTTGCTATCTTGCTCTAAAAGTTTGCTGGCCCATCTCTTAAATAGGGGGAGTGAAATTAGAGCAATCACCTGAAATGAACGTATGAACACATTCCAGGTCATAACACCTGTAAAATACATTACTGTTTGTATGTAAGATATAATTAGAACCTAATAAACAAAATACTGTGAATCAACGTCCTCACTTATAAAATCAGTATAGTAATCTTAGTACTTATGTCATAGAGTTCTTGCAAGGATTAGGTGTACTAATATATCCAAAGGGCCCAGAACAGTGCTAGCATATATTAATGCTAATATATGCATCTTCTACTTTTGTAGTTGCTGATAGTCACTAATGAAACCAGTAGCTACCCCCAGACTTCTAAGCATTAAAGTTCATTTCTGAAAAATGTAAAAAAATTAGTGAGAAAGATAATAGCTAAATCACTGCAAAGTTGATTTATATTCTATCACAAGCCAAAAATGGCCCAGAATATTTTTTTAAAAAGATAGAAAGAGAATAAAAAAAGACAATTGCATGAAAAGCAAAGGCAATTATTCTATTGAAAACTGGGAAGTGATTAATAAAACTGTTTAGAAGCAACCGCGTATACGATAGCTTTTTTAGAGTCTTCCACTTTTGGATTATTAACAGACATGAACACAAAAGAGTTCTGAAACACCCACACACTGGATAAAGAGGAGAAATTTAAATACAGCTACATGTCTGCCTCCTGAAAAAATATTAGCATGGTAATTAGTCTGTTCTCAGACTGGGATTATATTTCTACGTCTTCCATTCTTACTTTATGGTAATTCTTAGAGGAGAAAACCCACGATTTTTAGGTAAATCAACTGGGCAGACAAAAAATGTATACATTAAAATGCAATGAAAGAAAATGCAGGGTAACTGTGTGTAGTTTTACCAGTAGGCAAAAATTACATAAAACTTTCCTTAAAACATAAATAATTTTTACAAATGTTTTAAAGATGACTTATTAAGATAATATTCTATATCAACTGAATGCAATTTAACATTTGTTAATTACTATATGTTATGAGTTGAGTTTAGAAATTCTATTTTTTGTGGCATAGGTGCTTTACAACTTCAGCATAAAATTAGAAATTTAAAAGGGACTAATAAATAAGTTGGATATGATATATATTTGACACATTTTATTACTGTTAATAATGATACCTAACACTTAATGAGTGGTTTTTTTTCAAGACGGAGTCTTGCTCTGTCCCCCAGGCTGGAGTGCAGAGGTGTGATCTCGGCTCACTGCAACCCCCACCTCCCAGGTTCAAGCAATTCTCCTGCCTCAACCTCCCAAGCAGCTGGGACTACAGATGTGTGCCAGCACTTCCAGATAATTGTTATAATTTTTGTAGAGACGGGTTTTCACCATGTTGGCCCAGCTGGTCTCAAACTCCTGACTTCAAGTGATCCACCTGCCTCGGCCTCCCAAAGTGCCAGGGTTACAGGCATGAGTGTTTATTAAATGTTGGGTGTGATATTCTTGATTATTTTCATTCTTTTGAAAGTCATATCAATGTGTGCTTATAAACTGAGACCATCAGAGAAGGTAAGGAATTTGCTCAAGGCATGACTGAATCTAGCTCTGAGTCATAGATACACATGCTCTACCAGTATAGTATAAGATTGTCCATGCAATTAAATTTTGAGAGACTTGCTATTGTGACCAAAGTTCAAGGTAACAAATTCTAAATGGCACAGACAAGATTTCTTTTTGAAATCTAATGTGTGAAAATGCCAGAATCTATATCTATACAAAAATACTCTCTGAAAAAAATTATGATAACATTTTTTCACAACTGGTAAAGCAGTTGTAGGAAAGGGGAAATGATTTCAAAATGTAGCCAGCACAAAGTCAATATATGCTTTGTGTTTTATGGATTCTAAGAAATAGCAGCATACACATTTAATTAGGAAAACAGTCTGTGCTCAGAAATTTTGAGGAAATAAAGAACATGTTCAAAATAAGAGGAGGAAATTAGGTAATAATAAATAATTTCACTTTGCCCTGATTATGTGGTTTATCCAAGATAAATTCACTAAGTATATATTTCATTACCATTGTGAAGAAAACAGTATAAATTTCAACTCCACTTGACAAATATTGACAGTTTGTGCTAGGCTTACAGGAAAAAAATCCTGTTAATATTACTCAGAGAGTTAGTTTAAGTCAATACTTTATTAATACCACATTACCAGATGTGGTCACATTCCAAGTCAATCCTGCTTGTTTATGTGTAGAAATACAGAAAGAATCACTTAGAGTACAGAAATATAAAAAGCCTCTAATGTAGTTTGATTATCAAATATAGTAAGTAACATAATAAAGTCCTATTAACATGAAAGTTTTTTGGAAATTTATGGGAGGGTTAAACAATCCCTTAATAATTAATGGAATTGATTTTTCATCAAAGAAAGGCAATATTTTACTAAATATGTTTTTATTACTGCGGCAGGGTGGGGAAATATATTAGAAATTCTGTAAATTTCCTGTACCTTCAATGAGATACATATTGTTTTCATATTCATGAAGAGAGTCTTGAAATCAATTGAATGTTATCTTTCTCTATTTCTCTTAACAAGAATGCATATAAAACACAGGGTCAAAGTTTTAGTACCAAAAACTCAGATGACACAACACCACAGTGTTGTTTAATTGAGGAGGAAAAGGGATAATAGAAGTAGATTTCTAATGCGATGAGTCAGGGATGCAGAAGCAGATTTCTAACGCAATGGGTCAGGGATGTAGAAGCAGATTTCTAACGCAATGGGTCAGGGATGTAGAAGCAGATTTCTAACGCAATGGTCAGGGATGTAGAAGCAGATTTCTAATGCAATGGTCAGGGATGTAGAAGCAG
>PVKP010016952.1:0-47086 GCA_004027715.1 Plecturocebus donacophilus
AAGAAAGAAAGAAAGAAAGAAAGAAAGAAAGAAAGAAAGAAAGAAAGAAAGAAAGAAAGAAAGAAAAGGAAAGAAAGGAAGGAGAAGGAAAGGAAGGAAGGAAGGAAGGAAACATTAATCAGTGGCTATTTTCTTAACGTGTCATGTGTCTTAGTGGAGAAACATGGACGCTTTCCTGCATTCAGGAATAAGACAAAAATGCCATTATCTATACTACTATTTCTATTTAGTATTGCATTTGAGGTATTAGCCAATGGGATTGAAAAATAGGTATAAGAATTAGAAAGGAAGAGGTAACATCTGAAAAAAATAAAATCAATAAAAAGTTAAGACCAATCATAAGATAATTCAGTAAGCTAGCAGGACATCCACGAATAAACAAAAATCCATAGCCTTCAATTTAAAAGAAAACAATTAAATGGAGTAGTCAGAAAGAGTATATCACTTATGTTAGCAACAAAACAGATAAAATATCTAGGGATAAACTTAATAAGAAATGTACAGAGCTTTTAGGAATAAAACTTTAAGGACTTAGCAAATAGACATTCCACATTCTTTGCTAGAATGACTCAGCATCATAATGATGTCAAGTCTCCCCAAGTTTATATAGAAATTGACACATAAAAAAATATCAACTTTTGTCTGGAGTTAAGCAAGTTGATGCTAAAATTTGTATGAAATAATCAGTAAGAATTGTCAATACAACCCTGAAAACGTAGAACAACATTGGGAGAGGTCAGTCTTACTAGATATTAAATAATATTATTATACAAAGCATCTTGAATTGAAACAATGTGGTCTTAGAAAATGAATAGATATATCCAGGACCTAAAATCAATTTTTCATAAAACCAAGGGAAACATTAGACAGTAGAAAGAGATCCTAAGAAAACCCAGATAATGAAGTTATCAGTCACAAAACACTGAAATAATTAAGCTAAATGTGTTTAAGCATTCAAGGAAAAAGTCAAGACTGAAAATTTCAGCCTAGAATGCGAAATGTAAACAGAGAAACAAATTGAAAGTTTAGAATAGAAAAAATGTAATAACTGAAATTACAAACTTGATGGATGGGGCTTAACATCACATTAGACATTGCTGGACTAGAAGACAGGTCAAAAGAAAACAGCATGAAACATTAAGAACAAAAAGATTTAAATATTAAAGAGAGGGTAAGAAACTATGGTGGTTTTAAAATATAATCTTAAAATCACTGATAATCTGTCCATCAAGAATGAGGATATATGTCTACTGCTTTTGAATCTTCATAGGTTTGTGATACCCTTAACCAACAAAGTATGATCAAAGTGATGCTATGTGACTTCCAGGGCCGTGCGTCTTCTGTTGTTTCTCTTAGAATGCTTGTTTTCTAGATGCTTTCTGTTGAGAACCTTCCTCTGAGAACCAAATCCATTTGTAAGAATTCTCAGCCTTACAGAAAGACTATATGTAGTTGCTCTAGTTGACAGTTCCAAATGATAGCCCAGCCTTTGTTCAGATAATTCAGCCCAGTGTTCAGATAATTCAATTCCACCCTCTACCCTGACCCCATAATGACTGATTTCTCTTTTTTTTTTCAGATGGGGTCTCACTCTGTCACCCAGGTTGGAGTGCAGTGGTGCCATCTTGGCTTACTTCAACCTCTGTCTCCCAGGCTCAAGAGATCCTCCCACCTCAGCCTCCTGGGTAGCTGAGACCACAGGTGTGCACAACCGCATCTGGCTAATTTTTTTGTATTTTTGGTAGAGATGGGGTTTTGCCATGTTGCCCAAGCTGGTCTCAAACTCCTGAACTCAAGCAATCTGCCCACCTTGGCCTCCCAAAGTGCTGGGATTACTGGTGTGAGCCACCACACCCAGTCTGATGATTAATTTCATGTGTCAACTAGACTAGGCTAAGAGATGCCCAGATAGCTGGTAACATTATTTCTATGTGTCTGTGAAGGTGTTTCCAGAAGAGATTAGTATTGAAATCAGTACATTAAGTAAAGAAGATTGCCTTCACATTGTAGACAAGTATCATCCAATTTGTTGAGGGTCTGAATAGAAAAACATGTGGAGGAGAGTGAATTTTCTCTCTGCTTAAGCTGGGACATTCATCTTCACTGTTCTTGAACATCAGCACTCCTGGTTCTTGGGACTCTGGACTCAGACTAGGGCTTATACCACCAGCTGTCCTGGTTTTGCAGCTTGCAGATGGCAGATTGTGGGGCCTCTCAGCCTTCATAATCACATGAGCCAATTCCTATAATTAATAAACAAATAAATGTATATCCTATGGGTTCTGTTTCTGTAGAGAACCCATGTACACCTTAGCTGTTCAAGTTACTCCCCAGTAGAGGCTCCAGTCATTACAAAGTAAAGGCAAACTATTCTCATTATACTGTGTAGAAATTCCTGATCCATGGAATCCATGAGCATACTAAAATGGCTATTTTATGCCACTAAGTTTGCAATGATTTGGTACGCAGCAACTGATTATCAGAAGAAAGATCTTGAGATACAGTGATATGGACACAGTATACAACTGCAGTCCCAGAAAGGGAGAGGAGAATGGGGCAGAAGCAATATTTGAACAAATAAATTGGTGAGAATTTTCTAAACCTTGTGAAAGAGATCAAGATATAGATTCAAATGTCCCTATGAATTGACAGAATAAAAAGAAAAGCAAACCTAAGCATATCATACTAAAACTACTGGAAACCAAATCTAAAGAAAAAATGTTTTAGAGGCCTGGTAGAGAAAAAAGACAAATTCCCTTTAAAGAAGCAAACATAAGAACAATGTCTGACTTCTCAACAGGTTATGGAAGTTAAAAAAAAATCCAATATAATTGTATATTCAAAGTACTGAAAGAAAGAGAAAACAACTGCCAATAATGAATTCTATTTTTAGAATAGAAAAACCTGTTAGTGTTTTGCAACACATTCCTTTATCCTACTTCTAATTTTGGCTTATTTTTAGTCTACTTATTAGTAATCATAAAAACATGTACAAATTCCCTTTGCAAACCAGCACAAGACAAGGATGCCCTCTCTCACCACTCCCATTCAACATAGCATTGGAAGTTCTGGCCAGGGAGATCAGGCAAGAAAAAGAAATAAAGGGTATTCAATTAGGAAAAGAGGAATTCAAATTGTCCCTACTTGCAGACAACATTATTTATATTTAGAAGACCCCATCATCTCAGCCCAAAATCTCCTGAAGCTGATAAGCAACTTTGGCAAAGTCTCAGCATACAAAATCAATGTGCAAAAATCGCAAGCATTCCTATACACCAATTACAGACAAACAGCCAAATCATAAGTGAACTGCCATTCACAATTGTTACAAAGGGAATGAAATACCTAGGAATATAACTAACAAGGGATGTGAAGGATCTCTTCAAGGAGAACTACAAACCACTGCTCAACGAAATAAGAGAGGACACAAACAGATGAAAAAACATTCCATGCTCATGATTAGGGAGAATATTATGAAAATGGCTATACTGCCCAAAGTAATTTATAGATTCAATACTATCCCCATCAAGCTACCTATGACCCTCTTTACAGAACTGGAAAAAGACACCTTAAACTTCATATGGAACCAAAAGACAGCCCACATATCAGGTCAATTCTAAGCAAAAAGAACAAAGCTGGAGGCATCACGCTACCTGACTTTGAACTATACTACAAGGCTATAATAATCAAAACAGCATGGTACTGATACCAAAACAGATATAGACCAATGGAACAGAACAGAGTCCTCAGAGACAATGCCACACATCTACAACCAACTGATTTTTGACAAATCTGACAAAAACAAGCAATGGGGAAAGGATTCCCTGTTTAATAAATAGTGTGGGGAAAACTGGCTAGCCATGTGCAGAAAGCAGAAACTGGACCCCTTCCCAACACCTTATACAAAAATTAACTCCAGATGGATTAAAAATTTAAACATAAGACCTAACACCATAAAAACCCTAGAAGAAAACCTAGGCAATACCATTCAGGACATAGGCATGGGCAAGGACTTCATGACTAAAATACCAAAAGCAATGGCAACAAAAGCCAAAATAGACAAATGGGATCCAGTTAAACTTAAGAGCTTCTGCACAGCAAAAGAAACTAGCATTAGAGTGAATCAGTAACCAAGAGAAAGGGAAAAAGTGTTTGCAATCTACCCATCTCACAAAGGGCTAATATCCAGAATCTACAAAGAACTTAACAAATTTACAAGAAAAAAACAAACAACCCCATCAAAAAGTGGGCAAAGGATATGAACAGACACTTTTCAGAAGAAGACATTTATGCAGCCAACAAACATGAAAAAAAGCCCATCATTACTGGTTATTAGAGAAACACAAATCAAAACCACAATGGATACCATCTCATGCCAGTTAGAATGGTGATCCTTAAAAAATCAGGAGACAACAGATGCTGAAGACAATGTGGAGAAATAGAAATGCTTTTACACTGTTGGTGGGAGTGTAAATTAGTTCAACCATTGTGGAAGACAGTGTGGCGATTCCTCAAGGATCTAAAAGTAGAAATTCCATTTGACCCAGCAATCCCATTACTGAGGATATACCCAAAGGATTATAAGTCATTCTATTATAAGGGCACATGCACACATATGTTTATTGCAGCACTGTTCACAATAGCAAAGACTTGGAACCAACCAAATTCCCATCAGTGATAGTCTGGATAAAGAAACTGTGGCACATATACACCATGGTATACCATGCAGCCATATAAAGGATGAGTTCATGTCCTTTGCAGGGACATGGATGAAGCTGGAAAACATCATCTCAGCAAACTGATAGAAGAATAGAAAACAAAACACTGCGTATTCTCACTCATAGGTGGGTGTTGAACAATGAGAACACATAGACACAGGGAGGGAAACATCACACACTGGGGTCTGTTGAAGGGTTGGGGGCTAGGGAAGGGATAGCAGGTGGTTGGGGGACTGGGGAGAGATAGCATTAGGAGAAATGCCTAATGTAGATCATGGGGTGATAGATGCAGCAAACCACCATGGCACGTGTATACCTATGTAACAAACCTGCACATTCTGCACATGTACCCCAGAACTTAAAAGTATAATAAATACATTTTTTTAAAAATTGGGGTGGGGCAGGGTCTCTCTATGTTGCCCAGGCTAGAAACTTCAGCTGAAGCGCAGTAGTGCAATCTTGGCTCCCTGCAACCTCCACCTCCCAGGTTCAAGTGATTCTCATATCTCAGCCTCCTGAGTATCTGGGGTTACAAGTGCTTGCCACCATGCCCAGCTAATTTTTATATTTTTAGTAGAGATGGGGTTTTGCCATGTTGGCCATGCTAGTCTCGAACTCCTGGCCCTCAAGTGATCCACGTGCCTCAGCCTCCCAAAGTGCTGGGATTATAGGCATGAGCCACTGCACCAGACCTAAAGATCCTCACATTTTTATTAATCTCTCCATGTTCTCTGTTCATTAATTTCTGTGTACACTAAGTATTTTACAAATTTGTGTAAAATTAAAATAAGGTGAACCTATCGTACTTTTTTTTTGGCTTGGACTGGAAACCTTTGAGGTTTAACATTTGCTTATTTAGGGGGTATTTTGATAAAAGCTATTAATTGTAATGTAGTCAGATTTACTGGTCTTTTCTGAGTTTGTGCTTTTTGTGTCTTGTTTAAAAAATCCTTTTCTACTCCAAGATCTATAAGATATTCACTTATATTTCCTACTAAATTAAAGCCTTATTGTTGACTCATTTAAGGTTTTTTTTTCCTGTATAGAGTGACTTAAGATACAATATTTTTCTTTTCGTATGTATAACCATTTTTCCCAACTTCATTTACTGAATAGTCAGCAATCTTTCCCCACCAATCTGATATATTACCTTTGTCACATACCAAAGTTTCATACATCTATTATTATTATCATTATTATTTCTGAGACAGGATCTCATTCTGTTGCCCAACCCAGGCTGGAGTATAGTAGCACAATCATGGTTCACTGCAGCCTCAACCTTCTAGGCTCAAGTGATCCTCCAGCCTCAGCTTCCTGAGTAGGTAGGAGTAAATGAGTGCTACAACACCTGGATAATTTTTATTATTATTTATTTTTATACCGAGTCTCACTCTGTATCACGGGCTGGAGTGCAATGGTGTGATCTCGGCTCACTGCAACCTCTGCCTCCTGGGTTCAAGCGATTCTCCTGCCTCAGTCTCCTGAGTAGCTGGGACTATAGGCATGCACCACCACGCCTGGCTAATTTTTGTATTTTTAGTGGAGACGGGGTTTTACCATATTGGTCAGGCTGGTCTTGAACTCCTGACCTTGTGATCCACCTGCCTCAGCCTCCCAAAGTGCTGGGATTATAGGCATGAGCCAACGCACCTGGCCTACACCTGGCTAATTTTTAAAAGAAAAATTTTTGTAGAGATGGCATTTCACTATGTTGCCCAGGCTGATCTTCAACTCCAGGTCTTAGGAGATCTTTGTGTATTAGCCTCCTAAAGTGCTAGGATTAAGAGGTGTGAGTCACACTGCACCTGGCTGTCTTCGAAGATTTTAATAAGATGCCCATGTCTCTGTCAAGACTGATCAAGAAAAAACACAAATACAAAAGGAACGAGAGGGAAAAATTGTATTATGGAACTGGGTTAAGCACCTTAAGGGAAAACTACAATAATGAGATCACTATTCTTATCTACTGGGGTGGGGGAAGGCACGGACAGAGATGTAAACAACAATACGTGTGCCAAGGGTTCCCATCTCCTGTTCTCTTCTGCTCTGCAAAGTCTCTCTTAAAATATAGAGAATATATTGCAAGTAAATACATTCATTAGTGCATTTATTCAAAAACCACGTTTGTCTCTCCATGCCAGCTTCCATCTTAATGCCTGGCACAGAGACGAAAAGGATTTCAGAGGACAAAAGTCAAAGGACTGGAAAGAGGGGAAGCAGCTATTTGAGAGTGAGCAGAGAGAAGGATATAACCAGAGCCTTCCATCTGGTGTTGAGACAAAGATGGCAGTGATATGAGGCTTGATAGAATTAAAAAGCCTCACAGTTCAAGACGGATTACATGCCCTCAGTCACTTGCCTGCTTTCTTGCTTTGCTAGACAGATTAGAAATCCTAGAAGGAAACTTTAGTGGGTTCGGGATACTCTATCCCAATCCTCCCTTCTGGGGCAATGCAGCTGCCTCACAGCTCCTTTCCTCACTGGATGTTACCTTCAGCTTCAGGAAAGTGCTTCAACCATGGTCAGCGTGCTAAGAACTGGCTGATGTGGGAGCACAAAGGCAGAGCTTCCTTGCTTGTTTGAGACAACTATGAGGCTCACCCTAATTCCAGAGCTCCCTGTTGGAACAGCTGAGGCAGTTGCAACCACGTTGTGGATCACCTGATCCTGCCTTTCTCAGCTCCCTGGAGGAGCATTTTAAGAGCACTTCCCGTAAACCAACACTCAAGTCTCTCTAAGGCGTTTCCAGGGAGCCTAATCTAACATTAAAAATTTTAAGGCCTCTTTTAGCATTCTCCCTTCGAGTCCAGGCAGAGTTCTTTACTTTTTTAAAGGTCATGAATCCCTTTGACAAGGTGATGAAAGCCAGGGACTCTCTTCTCAGAAAAATACACACATGCACTTAATGTAAAATTTTACGTACTGTTTTAAAGGTTAAACTTTACCACCCATGAAAAGCCTCAAGTCGCTCTTTGTACATAATCATAAGATTAGCCACCATTTACTGAGCATTTCCTCTCTATAAGACTCTGTGCTAAGTGCTTTACCTTCAAAATAACTTTGATCATGACATAACACGGCAGGGTAGTTCCTAATATCTTCCTTTTAGAGATTTAAGGGCTTGCCCAAAGTAGCACGGCTAATAATTAGCACACTGGATTAAAATCCCAATTTGTTTATAAAGCTTGTGCTCTGAATATATGACAAGGAAAGAGAAGAGAAAGTTAAAGAAGGGAAGGTCCTCGAAGGTCTCTTAACGGTAAATGTCAGGAGTTGGGATTTAAACTCCCGGGTCTAACGCCAGAGCTGGCGCCCTTGAAATTAAACGTGTAGCGTCCATAACAACGAAAGAAGTTGATTTTGTCCCACCTCTGCTCTTTGCAGCTTGTCATTTACGTTTGTTTCTACAGCGATTTCCAATAGATTGCTGCGTGGCCTTGATGTAGACAGCTAGTGTGCAGCCCAGCCCACAGAGAGGCCGCACGATGGTTGCCTGCATCTCCGCCCACAGAGGAGAGGTGCATCTCCTTCCGTACAACATGGATGCGCTCTCTCCACCACGCCGCTGGCTCTGACGCAACTTCCTGCCCTGCGAAATTCTATTTGACCTTTGAACTCGCAAAGGCTTTCTTCTTCCTCTTCCGGGGACGTTGTGTGCAGGTATGGTTGTTGTTCTGTTTTCTCTGTCTTTATATCCTTCACAATCGGCTGCCATCCGAGGAGCTGAGGAAGCCTAGAGCTCTCAGGAGCAATCTTTTGAGCTGGCGTAGGGGCAAGCGGCATACGAGGGAGGTTGGTGGTGAGGAAATTTCTTTCTTTGGTCTTCGGAAATCCCTTCTTCCTGGAGGCCTCTCCAAAGCCGTGAGTAGCCAGAGCTCGCCACTCGGGACTTTGCTGCCTTCCAAGTGCAGCGTTTGGAGACAAACGAGTTGTGGTCCGGCAGTTTGAGACTGGGAAATCGCCGGACGTGTTCAGATTTTACACCGTTTTCACAGCACGCCTGTACATGTTCTCAGGCATTGGGAGGGCGGGACCGGCGGGTTCGGGTGGTGATTTCGCTATTTGGCTTCTGTTTCCAAGGCCCATGTCAAGGAAGAGAAAAATGTGTTAGAAGTTTCCATCATGCTTTTGGAGATGCAGACAGAATAGTGGCTTTGTAAATCACTCACACTGGCCTTACGTGTCAAGTTTTGGTGTCTGGTAGTTCTGTTTTAGTTTAATTTTAGTAAGAGGCTTGTGACAACAAATGTAAGCTGTTTTCGTTTCAGTAACAATATTTTTATGAAATGAAGTGCTATAAGGTATGAAGTGGGAAGATTTTAATTCAAGTATTGATTTTGTTTTACTTTGGATAGTTCACTTAACGAAGTTGCTCACATGCATATCTGTTACTGATTTGCTAAATAACCTCAAGTTGTTAACACTTGCTAAGTGGAAAGAAAGCAAGTGCCATAACCCAGACACTTGTGTAATGTCAAAATTAGTATTAAAGGGTATGCCTTTACTCAGGTGGTGCTTTGGGGCAAGACACTGAACCCTGATAATGTGCCTAGCTTTGTGTTGGGAGGGATAGCTCACATCATTTAATCCTAATGACAGCTGTATAAAGTAGGCAGAAATCCCTTTTTAGAGGTTAGGAGGCTAGCTCCTTGCCCTGTGTATTCCCAATAAATGGCATAACTAAGGATTCGACTTCAGACCTCACTTGTGCTCTTTGTTTAAAGTGATGTTTCTCCAGCTGGCCTCGTAGCACTTTTCTGGACACCACTCCAGACAAAATCGGACTCTGTGAGAAAGGAGCCTGGTGATCAGAATGTTGAGGAAGTGCCACCTTTGATTACCATCAGGAAAGCTAACATTCCTGGCCTCTTGTTTACCAGTCACCTTTAAATACAAGTAGTTTTAAAATGTGGAATCTTACATAAATAAGACGTCTCAATAGATGGGTGTTACAAGCCGGGTACTGTGGCTCACACCTGTAATCCCAGCACTTTGGGAGGCTGAGGTGGGTGGATCACCTGAGGTCAGGAGTTCCAGACCAGCCTAACCAACATGGAGAAATCCCTTCTCTACTAAAAATACAAAATGAGCCAGTCTAGGTGGCACATGCCTGTAATCCTAGCTACCAGAGAGGCTGAGGTAGGAGAATCACTTGAACCTGGGAGGCGGAGGTTGCGATGAGCTGAGATTGCTCCATTACACTCCAGTCGTGGCAACAAGAGCTCCATCTCAAAAAATATATGTATATGGGTGTTACATATAGGAATATGTGTGTGGATGAAATAGACCATGTGATGCTGTTTAGAGATATTACTTTTACAATGGAAATACTTGATGTCATTCTATTCTTAATTTAGGCACTCAGAATGGTCCAGCGTTTGACATACCGACGTAGGCTTTCCTACAATACCGCCTCTAACAAAACTAGGCTGTAAGTATTTCTAAAAATTTTAGGTAAATACTGACATTTACTCTACAAAATACTGGCCTACTGACTGTTTGACTTTCTAGGTCCCGGACCCCTGGTAATAGAATTGTTTACCTTTATACCAAGAAGGTTGGGAAAGCACCAAAATCAGCATGTGGCGTGTGCCCAGGCAGGCTTCGAGGGGTAAGTGTACCTTTTACTGTGAGCAGCCTAACAAGGCTTGAACTTGTTGAGATTTTGTCCCTTGATAATGGAATGAGTCAAGGAGCAGTTACCACTAAGAGGGTTGAGAATTACCAAACATCCGTGATCCAAATCTGCCAAGAACATAGACTTTTAAAACAATCTGAGAAATGTAGTGAAATGCCTTTCAGATAAATCAGTACACTGTTTCCCTTTGTAACCTGCTTTAAACTTGCCCTTAACACTTAACAAAATTTAGGAAAATTTCTGTTAAAGCATCACAAAATAATCTTAATGTTTTTCTTATGCAGGTTCGTGCTGTAAGACCTAAAGTTCTTATGAGATTGTCCAAAACAAAGAAACATGTCAGCAGGGCCTATGGTGGTTCCATGTGTGCTAAATGTGTTCGTGACAGGTAAGTTAAATGCTTAAATGGGCTTTCTTTAGCAAATTTGTGTTTTTGTCTTACACTGTCTGCTAATCAGTAGAAGATTGGTGAAATGACTCATTTTAAACCCATTGCATACTTTAGAATCCTTCCTTAACTATGGACAATTGATGCTGCACAAAGCAGTAAATAATATTCAGAGTAACAATTTGAGGACATCTGTATGCTAGATGTAGAGATTAAAAGGAACTTGGTTTTGTTGTGGAGATGTGTAAGCAAATCTCTGTTAGTGCTTTGGACACATAGATGGAGTGTGGAAGATGTTAAAAGTATAGGAACAAAATAGTTGTGTGTTCTCATGTGCCTGAAGCATAGGGTTGCAGGAGACAATGGACAAGACTAGAAAAGCCAGATTATGAGGGGCTTTACAGAATGAAAAGTAGACTCACTTTTTGTTTGTTTGTTTGTCAGAGTTTTGCTCTCGCCCAGGCTGGAGTGCAGTGGCTTGATCTCGGCCCACTGCAACCTCCTCCTGGGTTCAAGTGATTCTCCTGCCTCAGCCTCCCAAAGTGTTGGGATTACAGGGGTGGGCCACCATGCCTGGCCAGCTTAATCTTTAGAATGTGAGAATTGATGGATTTTTAGCAGGACAGAAGAACCCTTTGGTGTGCCATAAACAAACTGCAGCAGGATGGGTGGTGAAGTCATTCCTTCTACAAAAGATGAATGTTTGGAACATGGTATTTCTCTTTTGAAGGATGAGGAAGTGGCACTTGCTTTAAGACCGAAGACTGGTTAGGGGAAGAGGAGAGTGTCATGGGTAGTCTGCTCCTGTTGGATATGGGAAGGAATTTAGCGATGGGATTTATGATGATAACATTTACATGACAAAAAAAAAAAACAAGTCAATCAGGAAAGTTTCTATTCCTGGTGTTTTTTGTTTGTTTGTTTGGTGAGGAAAACAAGACTTATAACATTGGCCAGACCGGTCTCTGGGCCCAAGTGATCTGCCCACCTCAGCCTCCTAAAGTGTTGGGATAACAGATGTAAGCCACTGCGCCTGGCCAAAGACCTTACTATTCGCTACATTAAAATGCTTCCAAAGAAGGTATCAGTGGAAGGAATTGAGAGGTGATTCATTTTCGTAAGTAAAGAAACTGATTCGAAGTAGTTTTGCCTCTAATTTACTTAGCTAGTTCTATAAAGGGTACTGGCTGAGGTGGGGTTTTCTGTTTGGTTTTTTTGTTTTTGGGAGAGACAATCTCACTCTGTCACCCAGGCTGAGGGAAATGGTGTGATCTTGGCTCACTGCAACCTCCGCCTCCCAGGTTCAAGTCATTCTCCTGCCTCAGCCTCCTGAGTAGCTGGGATTACATGTGTCTGCCACCACGCCTGGCTAATTTTTTTGTATTTTTAGTAGAGGCGGGGTTTTGCTATGTTGTCCAGGCTGGTCTCGAACTCCTAATCTCAGAAGATCCACCCACCTTGGCCTCCCAAATCACACCTGGAATTACAGGTGTGAGCCACCACACCCAGTCCTAGCTGAGTTTCTAAACCAGATCTTTAGACACCCAAACCTTGCAGTCTTCATTCTGCATTTTAGAAGGTAGTTTGTAAGAGAACAGTAAGAGATGCTACATTAATACAAGTAGAGGATAAATATAGCCTCTATAATATATGACAAAGCTTAACTGTGATTGAAGTTTAAAGGAGAAATTATTTGCAAATAGCTGGGAATGGCATTTGAGTTGGAACCTAAATGATGGGTAAATTTTGGACAAAAGGCAGAGAGGGCATTCCAGGCAAGGAAAGTACAGATTGATCTGGCACATTGTGGGTGAGAAATGGAAATGTACATCGGAGATAAGTCAGGAGTTTTAAGCTAAAGAAGTTTGGCTTTTATCCCCCAGTCTTTGGTTCTAAAACTTTGCTAAACATAAAATCAGATAGATACATTTATATAATTCTCAGGCCTTTGAAGATTTGAATAGGTTTACAGGATAGCCTAGAAATTAGCATTATAGGTTCAGCATTATCAGATGCTGAGTAGGTCTGCATGTGGTCTGTGCTTTGAGTAAGTTAAGGGAATTTTTAAGTGACATCAGTTGTATGTGTCTGATATGATTGCATGGGGGAGATTTGAAGAAATTAGAAAACCCAGAATTTTGAGGCTAGGTTATTTGATAACCAGAGTTACCAATGGGAAATGGGGTGGGGGAGGTTTAAGTGGAAGCAAGAGAAGTGCTTTACCTTCTGCTGGTAACTCTGATTTGACAAATGCTAGAAAGACTACTTTTGGCTAGGTCCTGTGCAACAATGAAATAGTTATCAGTAAAATGCACTCCTAGATGGAGGTTCAAAGTCTAGAAAATCTTCCCACATTTAATCCTCATTATCACCCTGTTAAATAGGTGTGGAACTATGTTGTACTTTAACATAGATAAGGTAACTTGTCCCATGATGCAGCTAGTATGTGGTAGAGTTGGCCCTAAACAAGCCCTAAAATCCCTGTTCTTGGTGAGGTGTCTCTTCCTAATATCCCTTTACCTTTCAAGTTTAGTTCTTAACGTATGGCCCCCTTTGTGATGTTTTTTGCTGGGAATTTTCAAAAATATGGTTAAAATATTATAAGACATTTTTGTAAATCAAGAAATACCACTATGTCCTAGATCCTAACAATAAATTAGAGCTCTCATAAGTGGTCCCCAGATAACTACTGGCATGAAATTGAAGGATTGTCCTGCTTTAAATGAACTTCAGCTTTACTCTGTGTTTGTGGGGTTCCTTTACTTTCATGGGTTCCCTGATTGCTTCACTTAGTTCTTGTGCCATGTCTGCCTTCCCTATGTTAAATAAAAAGTGGAAGTTCATTTTAAAGAAACAATTATTGTGATGTTTTCCTTTCTAGGATCAAGCGTGCTTTCCTTATCGAGGAGCAGAAAATCGTTGTGAAAGTGTTGAAGGCGCAAGCACAGAGTCAGAAAGCTAAATAAAAAATGAAACTTTTTTGAGTAATAAAAATGAAAAGACTTGCTGTATGATTTTTTTTTTTATGTGTGTTGTAATGTGTTAGTATACAGATTTTGTTTGAATTTCTTTTTCTTTTTTTCTTTTTTTTTTTTGAGACAGTTTCACTCTTCTTGCCCAGTCTGGGGTGCAGTGGTGTGATCTCAGCTCTCCGCAGCCCCCACCTCCGGGGTTCAAACGATTCACTTCAGCCTCCCAAGTAGCTGCAATTACAGGCGTGTATCACCACGCTTGGCTAATTTTGTATTTTTAGTATAGATGGGGCTTGTTGGACAGGCTGGTCCTGATCTCTCAAACTCCCAAAGTGCTGGAGTTAACAGGTGTGAGCCACCGCGCCCAGCCAGTGGATTACTTTTCTGAAGGACCAATTGGTGGTCACTGATTGCTAGAATTTTGGAGGGACAGCTCTACCCACTGCATTGGAGCATAATGTCCTTCCCTTTGTGGGCTAAATGGGAAGAATGGCCATTCTATCTGAATCTTTAATATATCCCTTTGATTCTTATTTTATCATCTCCTTTACATCACCAAGTTTCACAGGATAGAAACCTTGGTATTCTAGTTCCTTGGAATGGAACCTTTTTAAAGCCATCTTTAAACCCTTTGTTCTTTTAGGTCACTTCAGTTCAAAAATGGTATCTTGGAGAGCTCAGAACTCCTTATTTAACAAGTTAATGAGCTATATACAAAACCATGGGTCAAGGGTGTAGCTTTTGATGTACATTGGATTTATTATCCAGGACAGAATATTAAAATACAGACCTCATTTTTCTTGGGAACGATGTAGTGTTTCTGTCAACTCAGACAAGGTTTCACTCCTACTGCCCAGCCTGGAGTTCAGTTTTGGCTTTTTCATTTCCTGGGCTCAAGTGATTCTCCTGCCTCAGCCTTTCAAGTAGCTGGGACTACAGGTGTGCACCACCATGCTTGGCTCATTTTTGGTTTTTTTAGTTTTGCCATGTTTTTAGGCTGGTCTCAAAAACTGAGCTCAAGTAACCTGCCTGCCTTGGCCTCCCAAAGTGCCAGGATTACAGGAGATCCGACGGCTTACAGGCGAGAGCCGCCACACCCAGCCACTACTCAAGTCATTTTTAATAGTTGGATGTTTTTCTTGCCATCTTGTTTTCTAGGAATAAAATAGACATTGTAAGTCAAAACTGGAAGCACACTACCTGTATAAACTTTCAACTCTTTTCTCCCACATAATCCATGTGATTATATTTCTTTTCAAAGACTATTTTAGTAGCTGTATGCAGTATCAAGTCTACATGCCATGATTTAGACATTCCCTTTCTTTGGAACATTTGGGCTATTTGCAGTTTTTCTCAAGCCAGCATTCTTATTTGTCTGTTGTATTTATGCTGATTTTTAAAATTCACAAGCTGGTGCTGAAGTTCAGTATTTAGAAGACAGAGCATTGATTGGTGTGAACATAGTAATGACTCATTCCAGGTGACCCAAATAGATTCTATAACTTCTGGATTTTGATTTTTTAAAAAACAAAATGAAGCTCTTACTGAATCCAGTTCTATGTGTGTGACAAAGTATTCTTGACAGGTTTCTAAAAGGACATGTGAATGTAGTTTGGTTTTCTTTTTAAAGTCGACTATTCTTCCATTGAATTGCTTATAAATTCTATTAGAAGGTTGAAGGGGGTCCTTTATCCTTAAAAACAAAATCTCCAAATGTTTAAGTTGGCATACTGGAGCTACCTCACCTCAGCTTGTGAGAGCCAGCTGTGTGCACCTTTTTCCAGCTTTGCATCCAGTGACATCTGGTTGGCACCTTAAGATTGGTATGATGAGAGTACACCTGAGAAATCACCAAATGCTACAAAATCCTGTTTTCCCCTAGAGAGCTGGAGCTGAAATACTACCAAGCACATCTACAGATATGACTCAAGTTACAGTCTATGATCACAACTAATACAGTATGCTCTTGGTACCAGGAGCTCTGATATATATCTGGTACGTGTTTGATAATGACTTGCACTTTGCAAGTTTTTGTTATAGTACTTCGATTTTGTAAAGAGTTTGGGGTTTGATTTTATGAAATCCAAAACAAACCTTTTATTGAATCTAGTTCTCTGTGACCAGTTCTCTTTATGAATGGAACGGAAAATAATTAAAAATCTTACAAAGAGTAAAGTTTCATCTTCTTAAACAATGAAAACTAGATGTGATAAACACTATTCTAAACCAGGAGTAGAAAAGTTTCTGGGCTGGGCACGGTGCCTCACGCCTGTAATCTCTGCACTTTGGGAGGCTGAGGTGGGTAGATCACCTAAGGTCAGGAGTTCGAGACTAGCCTGGCCAACATGATGAAACCCCGTCTCTACTAAAAATACAAAAAAATTGGCTGAGTGTGGTGGTGCGCGCCTGTAATCCCAGCAGTTTAGGAGGCTGAGGCAGGAGAATCACTTGAACCCAAGAGGCAGAGGTTGCAGTGAGCTGAGATCTCAACACTGCACTCCAGCCTGGGCAATGAGCAAAACTCCATCTCAAAAGAAAGAAAAGTTAATGCTATCTTCATGGGTTTCATTTTTGTCTCAGCTAGTTCACACTAATGTAACAAACTACCATAGACTGAGTGGCTTAACATTTATTTCTCACTGTTCTGGAAGCTGAGAAGTTCCAAATCAAGGCACTGGCAGATTCTGTGGCTCTTCCTGGTTTGCAAATGGCCATCTCTTTGCTGTATCCACAGGAGGTGGAGAGATCATGTATCTCATGTCTTTTCTTAGAAGGGCACTAATCTCGTTATCAGGGCTCCACCCTCAAGATCTAATTAAAATACCTACCTGAAGCCTCGCCATCCCATTGGGAGTTAGAATTTCAACATATTTTGAAGGGGACACAAAGATTCAGTCCCTAACATTTTCTAAATTAAAGGATAAGATCTGCAATAATTTTGCATGAAAAGATGTTTTTGGGTTTCCAAAATATTAGCTATTCAATAATTTTTAATACATCTTAAATGTTTCTGGTTAACCTGAAGGATTATGTAGGTATTTGTGCCAAACGTTTGTTATTTTATAATTGCTTTAACATTCATTGATGAGACAAATATTTATTAGAAACTAACATGTACCAGAAACTGTGCTGCTTGATAAGGGTTAATAAAATAGTCAACAAAGAAGATGAGACTCTTCCCTTGCCACGTGGCACACAGGAGAGACAATGTTAAATGGGGAACATAAAAACACATTTGTTGAACAGACTAGGATTAGAGTCACAGAGGGAAAGTAGAGGGAAAGTCCTTAGTGCTGTGAAACAATGCCAAAAGGGAGAACCTCATGGGGTTCTTTTTCTAAGGGAGGCTTTTTCTGAGACAGTGATGTTTAAGCTCAGAACAAAGATAAGTAGGTGTTGGCTGGGCAACAAAAAGGGAGAACACTCCAGACAGGAACCAACATGTGCAAATGCCTTAAGAAACAGCTTGTATGAAAAATAAAATCTATTCAGGCAATCCAATTCACTCTCAATATTTAGAGCCCAATAAACCTGAAATGTGTGAACTAATTGTTAATCACTAAGATGGAACATCCCTGTCAGAACATAGCTTTTAGCATACCTATGTGGCCTCAGGGCTACTTTTCCAACCTAAGGGAGACCCAGCAAAAGAAAAGCTTTCCTAAACTGTTTTAGGAGCAAATAAATCCTCCCCTGCATTAGCGGACATTTAAATTATGCAATCCTCTAGATAATTTAGTCACCAACCACTTGCTATTAAGGAGGGAAAGGATCAAATTTATTGACCAAATTCTCTTGATATTCATTCAACTTCTGTATTCCTTGGCCTGTGCAAATAGCCTGAAGGCTTTACTCTCTCCACTCTCATTCTGGAGTTGAAAATAAGCTTTCAGCTTGACTTGTCTGAAGAACAAATGGTCTTGAAGAAAATTCACGTGTTTTTTGGTTTTTTGCATCTTAGTGTAAGTCATATAAAGATGTCACAGGCCATATGGTCTCTGTCACAACTACTCAATTCTGCCACTGTAGAGTGACAGTAGCCATAGACAATACATAAATACACGGCTATGTTCCAAGAAAGTTTTATTTACAAAAGCTGATGTTGGGTCGGATTTGGTCCTTAGCTCATAGTATGGGAAGCTGCTCTAGACAACGCTGCTTCCAGCCACAGCTGCCATCTGATTGCAATGGAATGAGAGACCTCAAGCTAGACCAGCAGAAAACTGCCTTGTTAAGTCTAATCAGCCCAATGGATGGTGGGAAAAAACCAAAATGGCTGCTTTTTAAATCCCACTCAATTTTGAGGTGATTTGTTACATAGCAGCATACCACTAAAATGGTACAGTGCAATTATCTTTAAATATTTCTTTTTGCTTATTACCCCTTAAAAAATTTGGAAAGTTATATAGTCTCTTGCACATTTTCAGATTGTCATCTAAAACTTTCATTCAAAATGTAAATCCTTGCTAAGGATATCATCTCCAACAGAGTGAAAATTTTAATAATTTTAAAGAGAACTGTTTTATCAATTTTTAAGCAGATCAAATAAAAGCTCCATAAGCAGCCATTTTTTTGAGTTTTTTAAATATTCATTTATTTTTAACTTTTAAGTTCATTGGTATACATGCACATTGTCATATATGTAAACTTGTGTCATGGAAGTTTGTTGTAAGATTATTTCATCACCCAGGTATTAAGCCTAGTACCCGTTAGTGGATTTTCCTCATCCTCTCCCTCCTACCACCCTCCACCCTGCGATAGGCCTCAGTATGTGTTATTTCTAAGTGTCCATGAGTTCTCCTCATTTAGCTCCCACTTATAAGTGAGAACATGCAGAATTTGGTTTTCTGTTCCTGTGTTAGTTTGCTAAGGATAATGGCCTCCAGCTCCATCCACGTTCCCGCAAAAGACATGATCTTGTTCTTTTTTATGGTATAGTAGCCATTTAAAGAAAAAAGACAGGAACAGGCTCTTCTAACATTTGGAAGTTTTATATTCTTTCTTTTTCTTTTTTTCCCCCTTTTTCTTTTTTTTCTTTCTTTTTTCTTTTTTGCTTTGTTTTGGTTTTTTAGAGAAAGGGTCTTTCTCTGTTGACTGGGCTAAAGTACAGGTTGCCATCCTAGCTCACTGCAACTTTAAACTTTTGGGCTCAAACAATCCTCTGGCTCTGCCTTCCAAGTAGTTGGGACTACAGGCATGTATCACCACACCTGACTAATTTTTAAAATGGTTTTTGTTTAAAAAGGAAAAAAAGATGGAGTCTTGCCGTGTTGCCTAGGCTGATCTCAAAGTCGTGGCCTCAAAGTGATTCCTGCCTCGGCCTCCCAAAGCAATGGAATTACAGATGTGACCCACTGTGTCACCTCTTTTTCTTTTTGATATATGTTAGGCATAGTATTTTAAGAATTAAAATTAGAATTTTAAGCTAATATATTTTTATGTTGAAATATTTTCCCGATTGGTAATTCCCACAATTCTTTTCTTTTTTTGAGACGGAGTCTTGCTCTGTCACCTACACTGGAGTGCAGTGGCACAATCTCAACTCACTGTAACCTCCGCCTCCCAGCTGCAAGCAATTCTCCTGCCTCAGCCTCCCAAGTAGCTGAGATTACAGGCATGCGCCACCATACCCAGCTAATTTTGTATTTTTAGTAGAGACAGGGTTTCACCATGTTTGCCAGGCTCATCTCAAACTCCTAACCTCAAGTGATGCACCCACCTTGACCTCCCAAAGTGCTAGGATTACAGGCATGAGCCACTGCTCCTGGCCCCACAATTCTATTTTTGAGAGAGAAGGAGCCAAAGAGAGAGGCATGGAGTCTTGCCACTCATTTATCCCATGGGTAAGATGAGGTGTTGATTGCTGTCTCTTCAACCATGCTCTCTGCTTCACTCTCAAGGGATTCCCTCTCAGGAAGATTCATTTTTGTTGACAGTTTGGGGGAGATGAAAGAGGATAAGATTGCTAAATGAAAATCGCCGTTATTCTCCCTCACCCTATTCAACATTATCTCTGAGTTCAGGTCGTCCCCCAGTGAGAGCCGGGATATCCTGCTCCAATGCTTAACATTTCCCTTATATGTAAGACAGGGAAAGACACCAAGCCCCTGGTTTCTAAAATGTCTTCACGAACAGTCAAGTATTATTTATTATTTATTGACTATGTACAAAGTGTTAATGTAAGCACCAAGAGGAACAAAATAGACAAAAATCTCTGCCTTACTTGAGATGAGATTCCAGTGAGAGCTGACAGACAATAAATGATGGAAGGAATGCGTAATATGTCAATAGGAAGTAAGTAAAAAACATGATATGAACAATAAATGCTATACAAAACAGAAAGCAGGTAAAATGGACAGAATGTAGTGCAGAAGTAAGGGGTTGCAGTTTAAATACCTTGGTGTGAGGAGGCTTCCCCAGATGGGGACATTGAAACAAAGACCTGAAGGCAGTGAGGAGGGTCGCCTTAAGGATATGTGGGAGAGAATTTTCCAGCAGAGAATAGTCCGCAGGCAGGAGGAGGCGCTGTGGCTGACCCTCAGGGAAAGTGCATCAGAAGTGAGGTTAGGGAGTTCTTGGGGCACCAGGTTGTGTGGGTCCTTACCATTCATCTCTAGGACCAGTGTGGCCCTCAGACAAGGGCTTCTCTGAGTCCCGTCCTTTAGAGGGCGGCGCTCTGGCTTTCTCCTGCCGATACCCCAACCCAAAAGCAAAGAGTTCAGGGGACCAAAGGACATGCTAACCCTAAATGTGTGCTCTCCTTCTAGACATAATTCTGGAACCCCTGCCCAAGGCACCCAAACCCATGCACATGCTCATGTGAGTCAATGTACTCCCATTTATATTTTGAGTTTTGTAATTCCTGATGGTGCATTGAAAGACTGACTTCTGCAGAGGGAATTTCAAGCAGAAAAAGCTGTTAACTCAATCTGTTTGGAGTCAAGGATCACTCTACTCAATGTGACACAAAGCTAACAGGTAATGCAAAGGACAGGATCAGCAGTGAAGAACACACTTGGGATTGCCACATCTTTAGAAATTGACATCAGATGCTCCCATGAGGTTTGTCTTCTGAAATGTCCTTTTCTGTTTCAAAAATCTGAGCTTAACAATATTGTCAATGTTTCTCACACTTTAGATTCAGTTAGGATTCTTCTGGGAAACTTGTTAAAATTCAGATTCCCGAGCTCCATCAAAGATGTCCCCAGTCATAACCTCTGAAAGTCAGGCCAAGAACTTTGATGGTAACAGATCTGCAAGCTGATTCTCACCCAGATGGATCTTGAATGCCCTTTCACGATGTGGTAGAAACTGTGTATGATTGGGTGTTAGACAAATATGTGTTTAAATCATAGGTCTACCATTAACCAGTTAGGTGACTGAGCAATTTTCGTACCTTCTTTACATCTTAGTCACCACATCTATAAAAAGGAAGATAAATAATCATAATTTCAGAGGTTCTGAGGGTTGCTGAAATACCCTGTGTCTTCCAGAGTGCATGGTTCATGGTGGAGATGCTCAGTAAGACTCTTTACTGCTTGCAGTACAAGAGCTGCCTTCTTACCTACTTACAGAGAAACACAGAAAGTACATCAAGATGGCCGGATGAAGTTTTCTCATTTTGAATGATTGAAGAATAGTGATATTATTGGAAATAAACCAAAAAGTCAACTGATATCCTCCTGTATCATGTTTTACCCAAAATGATTTTTTTTTCTCTTTGTAAGGAATTACACACACACACACACACACACACACACACACACACACACACACACACATATACACACATATACAGGCTGAAAGTACCAAGCTGTCTTTGATTAGTTCTGGGCAAATGCATGTTAGGGCATCTGAAAACCACAACTGGAGACATCATTTCTGATGGGCCTAATGCTCTGAGTATTTCCTTTCAACTGAACTTGGGAAAATTACTTTGATATAATGTACATATGGAAATATTTTACAACATTCTTTAAATGTTAGGTACTTTATTCAGGATATATGTAAAACACACTTTTCTCTTCAATGTGTATGACTAAATTCCTTGTCATTTCTAAGCTAGAATATTTTTGTTTTGTTTTGTTAAATTGATCTCAGTGTGTAAAAAAGGACCAGAATGCCAGCCCTGGAGACAGTGGTCTTTTTTCTGGGCTTCTGGCAGACAGCAGGAACAGCTGCGCTGCATAAGCATACCCCAAATATTCTACCTCTGGAAAGATCATTTCTGGAGGTGAGTAGGCGCTTTGATTTCTCATTCCCTCTGAAAAATGTCGGTGGGAACGGTGTGGGTATATTGGCCATTTACTCAGGGTTTTGGTTCTAAGGCTATTGCCACATTTCACATGTGCAATCAAATTGCAACCTGGGTTATGTTTCAAATTCTTTTGAAGTGATTAAAGCCTGTTGTTTTAAATGCCATTCCTAATCTTAAGGTAAAACATTCCTTGAAAAAATATTCTTCAATCACAAGAATCTAACAGTGTGGTTACTATCTTTTTTTTTTTTGCTGCTTTTATGGTGGAAGTTTGTTCATTACAGTGGTTACTTTCAGGGAGAAGGAATAGGGAAGGGGAGAAGATAAGGGAAAGATGATATTCGCTTTGCATTTTTTGAATTCTGTGCAGTCTTTGTATTTTATAACCCTAAACATGCAAGTTTATTTTTTAAAAAGAGGAATCTCATTAAATCAGTTACAAAAAAGAATCGTCTGTATAATGGTGTTGTAGATCATTTTTGTTATTAATTCTCTTTAAATTTCTGAATTGAAAAATAAAGTCTAATAAGTATACTTTTGAAAGCTTAGTCAGAAAGTACTCCTTTTTAAGATTCAATTACCAAAACGTGCCAATACACTTTTTTTTCTTGTTTAGTTTACAAGCCTATATGTAAAGTATTTGTAAGGCAACTAGATATAAAAATACCATGGGTTTGATATTTTATTCATCTGAAAATGATATTTTCACAAGATTTTTTCTTTCATCATTAAAGGAGTAAATCATTTGCATTTTAAAGATATATGTTCAAATGCTGTGGGATGCAGCTTTTCCCATTTATGTAACGTTTAATTGCATTTATTTGATCACAGTATTGACGCAAGTTTCTTTAAAATAAGTTTGCCTTTTCATTATGCTTGTGAATATAGTTTGTAAATCTCAAGGTATCAAAAATATACTTTGTTGAAGATAAAAATATGTAGGGCTATGATTCCTATGAAAGAGAACTCCTGCCCTACTGTGGCCACAGAAAGGAATTACATGTGGGCAGCTGTGAGAAAAACGCTGTTATTTAGTTGAATTGCAATAGCTTTGCAAATGAGGTAAAGAGTGTGTATATCTACAGTTATTTTTCCTTAACATATTTTAATATATATGTGCGTGGGTGGATTTTTTTTTAAATCTGGGTCCCTAATGTTGCAAAACAATTTATTCTTCACAATGGCTGTTCTAACTCTTTACCTCTCTGACACTCACTCTCACTCCCAGCGGCCTTCTGATATCTGTAAATGTAGAAACTACCAAACATGAACGTCTGTAACTCCCTTCTCATCTTTGGCACCTCAAAACTTTAATATAAGTAAAAGCATGGGCTTTGAAATTGGCAAACCAGAGCTCTGTCAATTTCTGACTGTGTCAAGTTGATCATGTTGCCCAATTTCTATGAGCCTCAGTTTTCTTATCTAAAAAATGAAATTAATAATGCCTACTCCAAAGAATTATTGGATGGATTGAGTAAGACAACCTAATACAACTCCTGTGCATAGTAGATACTAAGTGTTGGTTGCCTTATGCCTTTAATCTTCTTTCTGCTCTCTTCTCTTTAGAAGATGGCATGCATCTTTTCCAAGGTTAATTTTATCCCCATTGAACTCTATCCCACACTCTCTTGCCATGGCCATAATTTTGTTCAGTTACTTAACTCCTTCCCCTCCGTCTGATATCTTTGCTCCCTTCCTCTCCATAGTTTTCTTATCTCATCTTATACAAACATGCCCAAGTCTCATCATCCATAAAAATCTCTGTCATTACCACTTCAGCTCTCTTCTTCTGCTCATACCTAGCTGTGTTGGGTGCCATAAATCATTCACTCCTATTATTTTTAAAATTCTTATCACTCCTTTTCCCCTCTGCAATCTGGCTTCTCCTGCCAACATGCTACTGAAATTAATGAATTAATTCATTGAATATTTACAAGTATTTATCATGATACCATGTCCCAGGCACTGTGCTCAGTAATTTAAGTCATTATAATACTGTGTGCTTGACAATATATTGTACTCACTGGCCAGAAGTTACCAATGTCTAATTGTCAAACTAAATGTCTTCTTTCAGTTTCATTCTATTTGACATGCTGGAAACTTCCCTTTCCAAGTCTTCTTTGCTATGCTCCCTTGGCTCTTCTGTTCCTTTGATCTTGCTGTATTTACTTTGTAGTATCCTCCTAATCATGGGGGTGATTCCCTGGGCATCCATCTTCAGCTTTCTTCTCTCTCACCCTTTTAACTTTACTCTGTGAACTTCCTATAATTATACACTACATTTGGTGTGTGTGTGCATGCATTTTTCTAGGAAAGAGTTCATAGCTTTTATCAGCCCTGCAAGGAGGTCTACAACCCTCCCAATAACAAACCTGACCTGTTCCTCCTCATGTGCAGGCATGTTCTTCCACTGTGATGACTTCCATTACCCTCCACATGCTGCCAATTCCTGGATCAACTCTGAACCTCCTTCCCATGCTCCAGCGACCATCTTCCCAACCCTGCCAAGGTCTCTCCTGGAGGGTCCTTCTAGAGTAATAGTTCTCATCAGGCAGGTGGCAGAACCTCTGTCTCCCACTCTTTGCGTGCCCCTCTGTGAGGCTTGGGTGGGTTGGGGGTGATGGGAAGCTCTGCTCTGACTCTGCCTCTTGCTATCCATGGAATTACTGCTGGACATTTTCCCATTCTCCTTCTCTGGTTCCAGGAAAAGCCTTCTCTGGTCCAGCTCTTTGAAATAGCCATAGTGTTGCCTGGAGCCATTATTACACAGTTCATTTTCATCAGTGCCCTCTCTTTCCAGAGGGTTCAAGCCCTATATTTATTTTTAATCAAATTCTCATATTTCTGTCTGCACAGAAAGATCTTCTATAGTTTTTGCTTTGCCACCACCCTCCATGCTCTCCTCACTCCCAATCTGTCTCAGCCCCTCGCTGTCTCTCATCTGGACTTCCACACTAAGGTCCTAAAAGGTATCTCTGCTTTAAGTCTTTCTGTCATCTCATCTATTCTTCCACACACAATACTAATCATTTCAGTGTTTAAAATCCTTCAATACTTCTTTATGCCTATATCATGAAATCTAAAAGTATCATGACATTGAAAGACCCTCCCTAGTCAGGCTTCTTCTTTTTCAGGTTGCATCTCCACTTTTACTCCCCCGTCATCACCATCACTCTGTCATCACCTTCTTTGGGGCTTTCCTATCTCTCTGCCTTTGCTCAGGCTCAACAGCCTGCCTGAAAAGCCTTTTCCCAACCCAGGAATCCAGATTTTCTATCAATGCGTCAGCTCAAATGTGAGCACTTCTGTAAGCCTGCCTTTTCCTACCTATGAGAATTTTTTTTTTCAGATGGAGTCTTGCTGTGTTGCGCAGGCTGGAGTGCAATGGCACAATCTTGGCTCACTGCAATCTCCGCCTCCTGGGTTCAAGCGATTTTCCTGCCTCAACCTCTGAGTAACTGAGATTATGGGCATGAGCCACCCTGCCCGGTTAATTTTTGTATTTTTAGTAGAGATGGGGTTTCACCATGTTGGCCAAGCTGGTCTCTTATTGCTGACCTTAAGTGATCCACCTTCCTCGGCCTCCCAATATGCTGGGATTGCAGGCATGAGCCACCATGTCCTGCCTACTGGTGAGAATTAATCACTATTTCCTCAGGTCTCTCAAAGCCCAGTTGGCTCAAACCTCCAATAGGCATATGCTTCTTAGGCAGTTCTGCCATTGTGTGCGTTCTCTTCAGACTAGGATAGCAGTATCTTGGGGACAGGAGTTATGCATTCATTATCTTAGCACTGCCAGCATTTAGGGCAGCTTGTTTCGTGCTCCATAAATGCTTGATGAATGAATGAATGAGTGGTGAACATTGTCATCACCAGCACCATTGTTTACTATTTTTTGTTGGTTTGTTTGATTTTTGGGATGGACAGATGTCCAAAATAGCTGTCTCCCCAAAGATAGGAAATAAACTCCTTTTATCCATTTTTGGGTGATAATCATCTCTCTTCTAGATGAGTCATATTCCCTCTTTGATATTCAGTGACTTAAATCCTGAGAGCTTAAATACTATCAACAAATTGTATATTACATTTGGTAGGAGAATGGGAGCCTGAAAAAAATTGGTTAATATATACAAAAATATATTTGTATCAAAATAAGAAAATACTCCTATTACAGTACTTATTTCTAAAGCTGCTTACATAGTCATAGCTGGTATTTATAACTACATTCTTCTACTACCCATTTCACATTCTCTTTGCCCTCAGCAAAAATCTCAGCTGGTTGTGGTTTCTTGCCTGCTGGAGTGACCTAAACCTTAATCCCTGAAAAGTCTAAGCCACTAACAGTCCTGCCTCTACTGGGTTGTTGTAATTTTCCATTGAAGTTTATTACAGGATAAGGGATTACTAAGGCATCTTGGGGGACCTACTGCATTCTAGACAGACTCCTCCTTGCTGCCATTTACTGATGCCAATCTAATTTCCCCTTAATTGTTAAGATAAATCTGCCTAGCCAATATATCATTCTTTTGTTTTTTGATTCATTGGCATGAGGATTTGTGAAGTGGCTAGCTGACAGTCTCATCTCTCAAATTAATAGAACCATTAATGTGTTACTTGGTGGAAGTGTTCTTCCTTTGGTACTAATACTTCTAGATTAGTAGAGCCCAAAGTTAGGTAAAAGTGAGAGGAGCCATTCCCACTTCCTACACATGATTTCTGGACTTCTGAATTCCGACTGTTAGAGAAATATGCTGATTACGTATTTGTAGCACATATGCATCTTAGAAGACATGGACCTGCTCCCAAAGGGGTTGCCATCATAACTGAACTTTCAAAAGAGCATTCCATCATTCTGCATACTAAGATTAGTGAGTTTCATGAACATGAGCCAATGGCCACAATTCATTTTCCATCAAATGAGTTCCTTGGCCAGAAGCAATGCTGTATAGTAAACCATGGTGATGAATGTGGCATTCCCTAGGCCTACAGGATAGTGATTTTGCTAGCAGCATTGTGGGTAAGGAAGGAAACTTTGTTCTAGTGTGTTTACTTCAGTAAAAACCAAGTGCCTACTGGACTATAGAGTAGTGCCATATTGTGGGCTCGGTTTCTTCTATGGCAGGCTGGGCACTCAGCCGTGGATCTAGCCAGATCAGCCTTAGTGAATGAAAGGCCGTGCATAGCTTCCATCCCTCCTGCCTTGGCCACTTCTTCTGTAGGCCCTTTGGGCAAGGACACAAATGGATAGGGAAAGAGGCTGACTGATGTCCACAGAATGGGCCATCTTGTCCACTTGATTCTAAAGCTCCTCCTATGCAGAGATTGCTCTTTGGTAGACACTCACATAAGGCACAGATATCTTTACATTTTGTACACCTACAGGAAGGTCTATCCACATGCCTATCCTCCAGACCTCATCAGTAATTTTCCTATTGTGTTTCTTCCCATTCCCCAACCATTTAACCAAATGATTGGACATGAATCTCTGTAGATCTGCAACTCTTGCTAATGCTCCTTCCGGCAAAATGAACAACCAGGTACACTGCTAAAGCTCTGCCCAATGGGAAGATTTTTCCTCACCGCTTTCCTTTAGGCCTGTCCCTCTCCCTCAAAGTGAGGCTGTTGTGAAAAGCCCTCTACTTTCAGAGAGTGCCAGCACATTGTGCGGAACTATCTGTAAATCAGGCTTTCTTCTTCAGTCAACTGGTCATAGGTTGGTTGAATGTATAATGCCATAGATATACAGGTTGAGAGAAAGAGACAATGTGGCAAAAATGTGAGCCATGTGCATTTGGAACTACTTTTTGCACAACTTACTTCTACCTTCAAGATTTACTTGAGTTTGATCTTATGCACAACACTTTCATTTGATGATGGAATGCTGCTGTAGACACCCACATTTATTGGATGATAGATTAGACAATGCCAAATTGTCAAATGATAGGTAGTTCAAGTTTCACAATAGCTTGATACCCACGGTCAATAGTTTAGTCTCTACTAAGGCTCAGTGGCAAGCCTGAAGCCATTTGTCAATGGAGATTATTTCTTGGCAGAGGACGACATAGGTTTGCTCCAAAGCTCTAAGGCTCTGTGCCACAGAGGCTTGTCAAAAGCTTTATAAAGCATGCCTGTTTACCACAGACATTACAAGTAATATTGGATCTACTGAGTTATATGGCCCAAGTGGCAGAGCGCTTTGCTATATTGAAGCACATTTGCTTATTCAGGATCCCAAAACTAGTAGCTTATTGGACTGCTCAGTAAATACATCAAAATAGTATGACCAAATGAACTATATGTTGCCTCTCAAACTCTAAGTGGTCCATCCGGATGTTGAACATTGTGCAGCAAATATCTTTTACTTTGAAAGGGATGTTTTACATGTTACAGATCACTTAACCCTTAGACATTTCCCTGAGCAACCCTGACATTTTATTGTGCTTATTTTCCATCCTCTGACATGCATTTGTCCTACCAATTTACCTAGTGTAGTTGCTACTTAGATTACTGCGTCTAATTAGCATATCATCAATGTAATGCCATAGTGTGATATTTTGTGAATGAGAAGGCACTCAAGGTTCCTGCAAATCAGATTATGACATACAGCTGCAGAATTAATATAATTCTGAGATAGAGGTGTGTTGCTGACTCTGCCAGTTGAAAGCAAACTTCTTCTGATGGTCTTTACCATAGGTATAAGTTGAAACAGCATTTGCCAGATCAACAGCTAACAGGTGCCACGGGATGTGTTGATGTGCTCCAGCAACGAAACCACAAATGGAATAGTGGCTGCAATTGGAGTTGCCATATGATTAAATTTACAATAATCCACTGTTGTTCTCCAAGGTCCATCTTTCTTTTGCAAGGGCCAAGTCAATTGAGTGAAGGATGGCAGCAATCACCACTCAGCATCTTTCAAGTCTTTGATAGCACATCAGTCTCTGCAGTCACTTTAGATTTATTATTTCTGTAGGTAAAAGCAGTTCTACTGGTTACACTTAGACTTTTCTACCATAAAAGCCCTGACCATATGAGTCAGGAAACCAATGTGGGGATTCTTCCATTTGCTGACTACATTTATTCCAATTTTACATTCCAGAACTCAATGATCTTGTTACCTCTAGAAGGAGAACTAAAATGAGAGTAGTGTTAATGGGAAACTTGTTCCATACGTATTTCTAATATTTGAATAAATTAGTTATTTTACACTAGGCATGTACCTATGTTTTGCCTGCATATTTTTCTTATTTTAATTATTTTTTATTTTTATGAGATGGAGTTTAGCTCTTATCGCCCAGCCTGGAGTGCAGTGGCGTGATCTTGGCTCACTGCAATCTCTGCCCCTGAGGTTGAAGCAATTCTCCTGCTTCAGCCTTCCAAGTAGATGGGATTATCAGCATATACCACCACACCTGGCTAATTTTGTATTTTTTAGTAGAGATGAGGTTTCACCATGTTTGTCAGACTGGTCTCGAACTCCTGACCTCAGGTTATCCAACTGCTAAGGCCTCCCAAAATGCTGGGATTATAGGCATGAGCCACTGTGCCTGGCCATTGCTAGCATAATTTTAAAAACAACCTTCAAAATGTAAAATAACTACAAGAATAACACCAAACCCCACAATATTGCATTAGAAAGAGTTTTTATTTAGATCATGAGACATAATGGTGCTTCATATTCATGCTTATACAGAACCTAGCAGGAAAGAGCATAATTCAAGAGAATGTCAACCAAACTGGAAAATGTCTTCATAAATAAAAATACAGGTTAATATTATGTATTATTATCCTACAGAAAACAAAGCTACTAGTTTCCTCCCTAACACATATTTAAATAAACATAAATCAATAATATTTGTAACCTTTGTAATTCTGGTTTGTTTAGAATTTAGTTAAAAACTTAGTTGTGGGCTGGGCGTGGTGGCTCACACCTGTAATCTCAGCACTTTGGGAGGCTGAGGCGGGTGGATCATGAGGTCAAGAGATAGAAACCATCCTGGCCAACATGGTGAAACCCCATCTCTACTCAAAATACAAAAAAATTATCTGGGTGTAGTGGGCGTGCCTGTAGTCCCAGTTACTTGGGAGGCTGAGGCAGGAGAATTGCTTAAACCCAGGACGTGGAGGTTGCAGTGAGCTGAGATTGTGCCACTGCACTTTAGCCTGGGTGACAGACAGAAATTCTGTCTCAAAAAAAAAAAAAATTATTTGAGGAGCTCTCCTTTTCTTTTGACTGGTAGAACCATTTCTAACTTCAAGGCTTTTTATTAAAATGTTCTACATTGAACATAGAAAGCTTGGTAGATATCATCTTTACACTTTTTTCTTTGAATATATATTTGCCTGTGGATGGTAAGAATTAGTAACTTTTGCTTTTATGTGTAGCTTAAGATGACAGCTCTAGTGTGTATTATATTGTAAACTGTGTTTCTCTCAACATTTTTCCTTCTTCATCTATAAAATAGACACTCACTGAATTATTGGATTATATGTTTATTTAAGGGCATGTAATGCCCACTGTTATATTAATTGTTTCTTTGGTTTTCAGTTACAGAGTTTATGTTATATTTAAATAGAACATTTTTCTGTAGGAATCATGGGTTTGGACATGGATGATAACAGATATGCATATCTTACTCATGAAAAGTCTCTTTTATACATGGCTTATAGAATATTACAAACATATTGAAAAAATATTTCAAAGCTTAAGGGGCTAAAAAATAATAATGAATTGGTTCCTGGAGCAAACTTACTTTTTGGAAAGTGATAGTAATAATTCAACATATAAATTCAACATTTCATCAATAATAAAATTGCCGGCTGGGCACGGTGGTGCACACCTGTAATCCCAGCACTTTGGGAGGTCAAGAGATCGAGACCATCCTAGCCAAGATGGTGAAAACCCCTCTCTACTAAAAATACAAAAAATTAGCCGGGCATGGTGGCAAGCACCTATTATCCCAGCTACTCAGGAGGCTGAGGCAGGAAAATTGCTTGAACCTGGGAGATGGAGGTTGCAGTGAGCCGAGATTGTGCCACTGCACTCCAGAGCAAGACTCTGTCTCAAAAAAAAAGAAAAAATTGCCAAGTCAGAACACACTTATAGTTCATTATTTATGAAATTTTTATTTAAAAATTATATATTAATAATATATAGTTGCTATTATATATTAGTAATGTATAATTCTATTTTTTCCACAATGTATATAGAAATTATGTGGCCCCAGTATATACAGGAAGAAGGATAAGTATATAAATGTATACCATCTTAAACCTCTTAAATCTATTTTACTTGTAAAGCAATTGCCTTTTAGGTCTCATCCAATCACAGACTATACTACATTTTTTGAGTTTATTTCCCTTTCCAGGAGTCAGTTTTGTTATATGCAAAGTAGTCATACTAGTATTTACCTACTATAATTGTCATGAAGAGTATATAAGTACAAATGTAAATCACTTAACATAGTATCTGCCATGCAGTGGTGAATTAATGTTAAATTCCTTTTTAAATTATAAGGAAATTTAAAAACCTTTAATTCCTATGTTTTTCGTCATTTTTCCAAAGCAAAATATTTTATTTTAATTTTTTTCTTTATATCAAAGCAAAATATTTTAATTGTTCCAAAGTGTTCCTTATTTATAAAACTGTGGGAATTTCAGTAACATTCTGCTTTACAGTGCCCAGAGAAACTTCCTATATATAAACGCTGGTTCTGGTGTAAATGCATTCATTATTGGTGTTATCATTGGCTTCTACATAAGCTAATATTCGTGTAGCTCCATTAATACATAGGTAATAAGACTCTGGGGAAGAATCTCACTAATGAACAGTAAGGGCAGCAAGCCTCATCTGTACTTAGAATTGGATACTACAATGTTTTGATAGTATTTTCATTATGGTCTTCAAACCATTTCTCCACAATTGAGTTGTGAGCTAATTAGACGTACAGAACCAATACATGGCATTATTAACACGGGCTTAGCAACAAGCAAATAAAAAATATAAAAACATTGGCTCTATAATGTGTCAGTATGCTCTGGATTTATGTAATCAGTGACTCTTAACTCTTGCTCCAAAAGGAAGTTAACATTTGTAGAGTCTTAAAAGATTATACATAAAAAAAGCAAAACAGAAAACAAAAGATCTTTTAGACCTTTTAGTCCATCTCTAATGACTAATTCTCCATCATATATTTTCATCCATTTGGATTGTAAATGTTGCCCAGACCAGAGATGGCAGTGGTTCACACTAGGGTGCTAGTGGTGGAATGGTGAGGGGCAGATGAATTGGAGATACTTTGGTAGTACAGCCAAAGAGAACTGCTAATATATTGGACCCAGAAGGTTAGTAAGGAGAGAAATCCAGATGACTTTAAGATTTTTGGCCAGTGTGATTTTACCATTTATTGACATACGGACGACCAAGGGAGGAGCAAAATTGAGAGAGTGAGTTATTCAAAATAGTATTTTGGTCATGCCAAGCTATCAGCATTAAGGCATCCCTGTAGAGATGTCCTGTTGATATCTGTGATCCAGGCTGACTTTAAAAAAAAAAAAAAAAAAACTGATAATAGGCCAGGCTCGGTGGCTCACGCCTGTAATCCCAGTACTTTGGGAGGCACAGGTGGGCGGATCACGAGGTCAAAAGTTCGAGACCAGCCTGGCCAACATGGTGAAACTCCTTCTCTACTAAAAATACAAAAATTAGTTGGGCGTGGTGGCCTGTGCCTGTAATCCCAGCTACTCAGGAGGCTGAGGCAGGAGAATCGCTTGAAACCGGACGGCAGAGGTTGCAGTGAGCCAAGATCGCGCCATCGCCCTCCAGCCTGGGCGAAAGAGCGAAACTTCGTCTGAAAAAAAAATTGTTAATATATTACTTTAGCAATTATTCTTATCATTAAGTCTTATTATTACCACGACTACTTCGGGAAGTAAAAGCTCAGCAGCCTCCGGCTTTCTCTATTCCTTAAAAAAAAAAGCGATGAAAGACATTTCTACCCAAAAGTTCCCATTCATTCTCCCGTTCTGGGAACGGAAGCATCTCCTGTCCAATCAACTTCCAAATCTCCTGCGTCCGCGAGTGGGAGGGGCTCAGCTAGATTTGTCGATCTCCGCTGCTCTGGGTTGGCCACGTTAGAAGTCCTGCAGGTCCTTCAAGGTACATAAATCACCTATTATCCGTTAGAAAAAAAGTAGAGTATATTATTACAATTTAAGTTTAATTAGATTAAATGACTTACACCATTTAATCATATTATTTATTTGTTTTATTTAGTTTCTTATTTTCTTCTATAAGTATAGAAACCACCTCCGAGCTTTACGGATCTGCGCGTCCTTTCCCCGCGCACGCGCAGTTGTTAGGGAGGGCGGTCCTGTTTCCGGGTGGCGCGTGGGGCTTGAGGCCGAGAACGGCTCTTGTTGCCACCGGCATGGAGACTTTGTACCGCGTCCCGTTCTTAGTGCTGGAATGTCCCAACCTGAAGCTGAAGAAGCCGCCCTGGCTGCACATGCCGTCGGCAATGACTGTGTATGCTCTGGTGGTGGTATCTTACTTCCTCATCACCGGAGGTAACTCGGGCTGTCTGGGGCCCGAGAGGCTGAGGCGCGGAGAACTGACCAGCCCCGGGAGGCGGGTCTCTTCCGCTGACTCTCAGCGGCGGGTGAAGCATCGCTCTGCTTTGGATCTTTTCTGAGGGTGGAGGGGAGTTCTGGTCCCGGAGCGAATAAACGTCCAGGTTTATTCGCCCTCACGCCCTATCCTGTGTCTTGAGAGAATTCATGTTCTCACTCCCATTGCCTTTCCTCTCCATCTAGCCTCTTATCCCCAGGGATCCGAGTCAAATATATTCTTCAAGCCTAAATTGTTGCTTTGTAGTGCTTGCCACACGTTGTTTAACAAAGGTCCTGGGAAAGTCTAGTTTGGCCAACTCCGCTTCCATGGTTGGTCAAGAGCTTAGGGAACTTTTAAACTTGTCTTTGTCCGGGAACGTAGGAAGAGACTACAATCTTTAGGTTTGTTGGCTCAAACCTACGGTCCTGTGTTGCTTTTTGCATGATCTACAATAAATATGAATGGAATTTTCTGAAAATCACAGGTTTGATAAATATTTGAGATTGGAGATGAGATTTGCAGACAACACTGTATTTCAGTGGGGAGAGGTTGAGAATTAAAAAAATAAGATAAATAGCATTACTATTGAATGCTTCTGAATTATTTATCATCCTTTTTTGTCCTTTTCAAATAGAAAATTGCAAAGGGGCGTTGCCTTATGTACTGGTGAGTTGGCAGTCCGGCTACAGTCTTTTCAGAGACACTGCCCTTTCAGGCCACAGTTCCAAGATTTACTTAGAGCTGTGCTACTGTACGTTTAGATGTACTTAACTTGGAAATTATAAAATTAATTTAGATTTGGGGAAGTGGTGTAGTTGGAAATTATAAAATTAAAGCTACGGATTTGGGACAGCAAAAGTAATTCTGCTTTTAAGGGAGTGACCATATAATTGTTATTTTCGTAGATGTTTTGTGAGAACAGTTGACACTGAAGGGGGAGGATTCAAACTGAGAGAGCTGAGTTCTATAAGGCACCTTTGAATTTACCACCTTCCCCCAATCTGGAATAGAGAGAATTAACTTATGTTCATTTAAATAAATTACATTAAAATATCTGAGTTACTTTTAAATACTTTTTTGTTAACAAGATACTATCTAGCATTGCATTAGCATTAACACTTGCTCAGCAAGTTAATAGCTACCGTACTGAATAAACAATTTTAAAATGCATGTGGCTTTTAAAAAAATAATAGAGTTGTGGCTTGGTGCAGTGGTTCACACCTGTAATCCCAGCACTTTGGAAGTCCAAGGCAGGTGGATCACTAGGTCAGTTCAGAACAGCCTGGCCAACATGGTGAAACCTGGTCTTTACTAAAAATACAAAAAATTAGCCAGGCATGGTGGCAGGTGCCTGTAATCCCAGCTACTCAGGAGGCTGAGGCAGGAGCATCGCTTGAACCCAGGAGGAGGAAGTTGCAGTGAGCTGAGATCGCGCCACTACATGCTCCAGCCTGGACGACAGAGTGAGATTCCATCTCAAAAAATAAAAAAAAGTTTTAAAAATAATATAGGATAATTTAATGTTATTACTGAGTGCTCGCTTTGGCAGTACATATACTAAAATTGGAATGATACAGAGAAGATTACCATGGTCCCTGTGCAAGCATGACTTGCAAATTTGTGAAGTGTCCCATATTTTGCACAGTTCGTGTAGGTCGTTGAACCAAAAAAACAAAAAAGGAAAAGAAAAAAGAATGTCATTATTCAATAATAATAATGAATAATGCTAGTTTCTTTTTTGTAACCCTTACTTCCCTTGCAGTCAAATCCTTTGCAAGAAGCCTCAGTTTTCTTTGTGGCCCTCTTTTTTCCATGATGATTATTGTAATGGGGAGATTCTTTGTCCTAACCTTGAGGGAAAGTGGAAAGGATGCTTTTTAGTGGCCAGGTCTATGAGGTATCTTGTATGATGGTTTGGCTTTGCCACTGGAAGGGAAGAAGTCTCTTCTAAAAACTGAGTGCACCTTTATAAATAAACGATATTTATTGCTGACAAATAGCAAATAGATACCGAGTCCCTGTTAAGTTCCAGGCACTAGGTACTGGAGATAATTGAACAAAACATAAGGACCTTGACCTCCTCAAGCTTGGAATGCCATAGTCGAGACAGGTTAAATGTCACATAATTTTTTTGTCCATTAAAAATCGCCACAAAAATGGGCCGGGCACTGTGGCTCACACATGTAATCCAACACTTTGGGAGCCTGAGGCGGGTGGATCATTTGAGCCCAGGAGCTCGAGGCCAGCCTGTGTAACATGGTGAAACCCGGTCTCTACTAAAAATACAAAAATTAGCCAAGTGTGGTGGTACACGCCTGTAGTCCCAGCTACTTGTGAGGCTGTTGCTTGTTCTTGGGAGGCGAATGTTTGCAGTGAGCTGAGATCGTGCCTCAGCACTTCAGCCTGGGCGACAGAGCAAGACTGTATCAAAAACATCAAACCCCAAAATTAGCCAAGCTTGGTGGCGCAGGAGGTTGAAGTGGTAGGATCACCTGAGCCTGGGAAGCCAAGGCTAGAGTAAGCTATGATTGTGCCACTGTACTCCAGCCACGGTGACAGAACAAGACCTTGTCTCAAAAAATAAAAACAAACAAAAAAAATGGTTACAAATATGGTGAAAGAACAAGAGGTTTTTGAGAAAATAAAGGGAGTTGGAAGCATCATCTGGATTGGGTGTGGTTCCTGAGGAAATGATATGTAAGCCAAAATCTGAAAGGCTGGGGGAAAGGATATGCTAGGCAGAGGAAGAAGTAGGACATATGTGGTACCAAGATACCAATTAGGTGGCCTTTGAAGTTGACTTAGACTATACTAGGTTTATGGCAATTGAGATTAGGATAAATGAAAAATATGTTGGTAGTAGATTCAGTAGGTCTTGAGGAATTCACTGGGTTTAGGGGAAGAATGAAGTGGGAAGGAATCTTAACAGGTTTCTGGTTTGAGCACCTGAATAGATGGAAGTATCATTTCCTAAGATTGAAGAAAAAGAGTTTCTGGTGCAGAATGGTGCGCCAGAGGTTGTTTTGGGATATAATTAGTTGGCTGTGTCAAATGTGCAGATAGGAATCCAGACCTGAGAAAAGAGGCCTGTATTGAATGAAGTTGGTCAACTATCAGACATTTCTGGAACTCGCATGAGACATTGAAGAGCACAGGCCAAGTCCCTGTTTTTAAGGAGCTTACATGTAATTCTAATGGTACTGACATTATTTGAGAGACCTTGGCACATCACATTGAGAGTCTTTAGCACATGAAATTGAAAGCCCTGGGAGTTCACTCTGGAGAGAAGTAGAAGAGGACCGTGGACCAATCCCTGAGGGCCTCCAACATTTAGTGGTTTTATAAAAGAAGAGCCCCAATAGAGAGGTAGCAAGAAATCATGAAGAGGTATATCACAAAAGCCGTAAGAAGGCTGTTTTTCAAGAAATGGGTTTGGTAAACTGGATTGAGTGCTGCCAAGAAGTCTCCTAAGATGAGAACTGAAAAGTTTCCATTGAATTTGACGACATGGAGATGATTGGTGACCTTAGAAATAGCAGTATCAATAGCAGAAGCCAGATTGGATTGAGTTAAAGAATGACGGGTAAGTAAGGAAGGGGAGATGGCAGGTTTGCCTAAGTCCAGAAGAAAGTCTGACTTCCTTTCAAAAAGGAAAGATAGAAATAGGATGTTATCCAGAGGATCTGAAGTCAAGGAGGGTTGGTGTAGATAAGGAGAGGTTGAAAATACAGGAGAGAGGAGAGATATCCAAAGGAATAAAGTCCCTCAGAGTCCAAGTGGGAATGAATTCCTGATAGCTGCAGAAGGGATCCCACGTAATAGGAGGTGTGAATCTTCCTCTGTGTAGCTAGAAAGGAGGAGGTGAGGATGGATGCAGGTACCAGGTATTTGCAGATTGGTGGGGAGAAGACAAGGGAATTCCTATATGATTGTTTTTGCCAGGCTAGGATGAAGGAGATAGGCTTGTTATGCTTACGAAAAGCTGGAGATGAAGACGTTCAAGAACATTGGAGAAGGTAGAGTAGATACTGACAGTGAGAGATTGAGAAAACTGTTAGTGTTGATGAACATTAATGTTAATCACCATGATGACATTATGACATAATGGTGGAAATTAATGTTAATGATTATGAATCTCTAATATTGCCATTCTGCCTGATAGCATGGTTTTAAAATGTCTCCTTGTTTTACATTTAAGCAATTTCTCTAGTTATTTTTCAATTTATAAAAACAAATCTAATCGTATCTAAGACAATTTTTGTGAACTAAAGTATAGCCTTTAATGTTAAATGTTTTTTATACTAAAGTCATTCCAGTGTATTAGCAACTGTTACTGGGTGAATTTCCTTTATGAAATTTGTACCTCTTTTAGATATCATATTGTTTTTGAAGTAATTTTAAAACATTGAGTTGAATGTCTGAATGATTTATCAGAACCTTAGATTAGTTGGGCCTCATTTGGTTATAATAATACAATCAAAGCATTCCTATTTAAAAGTTAATAACCCTTGGCTGGACATGGTGGCTCACACCTGTAATCCCAGCACTTTGGCAGACTGAGACGGATGGATCACTTGAGGTCAGTAGTATAAGATCAGCCTGACTAATATGGTGAAACCCTGTCTCTACTAGAAATACAAAAATTAGCTGGGCATGGTGGTGGGCACCTGAAGTCCCAGGTACTCCAGAGGCTGAAGCAAAGAATTGCTTCAACCTGGGAGATGGAGTTTGCAGTAAGCCAAGATCCCGTCACTGCACTTTCAGCCTGGGCGACAGAGCGAGACTCTGTCTCCAAAAAAAAAAAAAGTTAATGAACCTTAAGGGACAATGAAAACTATAATCCTGTTTTCAAAAATTAGGAATACAATCTAATCTGTTCTATTGTCTTTCTTGTAGGAATAATTTACGATGTTATTGTTGAACCGCCAAGCGTTGGCTCAATGACTGATGAACATGGGCATCAGAGGCCAGTAGCTTTCTTGGCCTACAGGTAAAAGATACCTTTTTGAATGATTTGGTGGTGGGAAAGAAAGTTGCTGGGGTATACCTGCTTATTTAAAAATAGAATGAAATCGACCGGACATGGTGGATCACACCTGTAATCTCAGCACTTTGGGAGGCCAAGGCAGGCAGATCACAAGGTCAAGAGATTAAGACCATCCTGGCCAACGTGGTGAAACCCCATCTCTACTAAAAATACAGAAATTGACTGGACATGGTGGCGCACACCTGTAGTCCCAGCTACTCGGGAGGCTGAGGCAGGAGAACACCTGAACCTGGGAGGCGGAGGTTGCAGTGAGCCGAGATTGTGCCACTGCACTCCAGCCTGGGTGACAGAGTGAGACTCTGTCTAAAAAAAAAGAGTAAAACCTATGGGATCCATCTATACTTAGACAATAGCTGTTTTAAAATGCTGAATTCTGAAATGGCAGAAAGTGAGTCAAGAGCAAGAGTATATTATTTATTTATTAAGAAATAAAGTATTTTATAATGATTGATGTATCACCAATTTACAGTAGGGTGTCAGTTTAAACAACATTTATAGATTGTTCTGGGGGTCAGTGAACTATAGCCACTTTTTTTTCCCCAAATAAAGTTTTATTGGAGGTAAGCATGCCCATGTGTTATATATGATCTTCGGCTGCTTTCAATCTACAGTGAACGAGTTGAATAAGTATGACACAAACCATGTGGCCTGCAAGCCTAAGATACTTACTATATGGGCATTTAAGAAAGTATTTCTGAACTATGCCCTGGACTATAATATTAAATAACAAAAATATTTTTGAGACTTGACGGTTCTATTTCAGCAGTGAAACCCCATTCTAGTGTGATTTTGTTCTTCTGAACAATGCTCATATTGCTTTCTAAAATTTACCTGATAAATATCTACCTAAATATAGCCATATATTTTTATTTGCAGTAATGCTATTTATGCATAGAATATTTCTGGAAAGATTTACTGTTATTCTCTGTGGAGAGGAGTTAATGACAGGTTGATGGTAAGGAGGTCTTTCATAGTGCCCTCTTTCATACTGTTTGAATTTTGAACCTGGTGCATATATTGTATATTCAATGAAAACAATTAATTGATCAAAAAAAAACCCCTATTTACATATGCCTATGTGTAATCATCTCTTTAACAAGAAATTTTCTTTTTGAGGTCCCTGAATTATGAGAATTTGTTGAAAGCTCTATATCCCTAGAAAAATCACACACATACACACACACACACACACACACACACACACACACACACACACACACACACACACACACACTCTTTTACATATAATTATAAGGCCTTATAGCTCACTGAAGTTCTTGTGGGATTCATGGAACCTTAACTTAAGAACACTTGCTTTTTAAAACATTTTCATTTGAAACAAGAAGTTTATTATTATTAACATAAAACTTCAAGAAACACTTCTGACCAATTCAAAATTAGTTTGAAATTGATAGTAGAAATTTAAATAGCATAACTTTTTAAAAAGCTAAGCTTAAGTTCTGGGTAAAGCATTCATATACATAAAATATGAGGATTTATATAAATGATTGTGTTAGTTGAGGTTTTACAACTTTTTTTGAATGTGAACTCCATGAAGACAAAGATTTTGTCTATTGTTATATCCCCCAGGACCTAAAACAGTGCTTGCTACCAAATAGACTCAGTAAATATTTATTGGATGGACAGATGAATATCCAGAGGTGTAGTAAAATAGTTGTAAGGGTAAGGATAAGAAATTTAACACAAAAATGTCTTGGCACGATGGAGATAGGAATTTCAACTTAAGGGGAAATGTTTCTATTTATTATCTTCCTATGGTCATTCTTTTCTTTTCCAGAGTAAATGGACAATATATTATGGAAGGACTTGCATCCAGCTTCCTGTTTACAATGGGAGGTTTAGGTTTCATAATCCTGGACCGATCGAATGCTCCAAATATCCCAAAACTCAATAGATTTCTTCTTCTATTCATTGGATTCGTCTGTGTTCTATTGAGTTTTTTCATGGCTAGAGTATTCATGAGAATGAAACTGCCGTAAGTTATTTGTGTAATCAGCAACTTATGTAGCAAATTGATAAAATGATTACCTGGAAAACATAAAGTCATAGGAGATTTAATTTAACTTTCATTTACACAGGTGAAAAATCCAGAACCAAATGTATCTGTGACTTGGTCAAGCGTATAGCTATAGTTAATAAAAATGGAAGCCAATAGATCTTCTTACTTGTTACCCCCATGAAGTTTCATGAGAAAATTTAGTTACTTTGTCCTGGCATCAATGACTGAAGATAGTCATTGTTTCTTTTTTTTTAATTTTTTATTTTTATAATTTTTTTTAAAGAAAGAAAAAGAAAAGAAAGAAAGAGCGAAAGAAAGAAAAAAAAGAATGAGAGAGAAAGAAAGAGGAAAAGAGAGAGGGAGAGAGAACGGGATTCTTGTTCTATTGCCCATGGTAGAATGCAGTCTAAAAATGGGTATTAAAAACCTCTTTTATGCCAATAATTGTGCTTAACAATGGAGACAGGAAGCAATAAGGGATTTAAAATGCCTTTTGGCTGATCTGTGACACAGGATTCTAGTAGTAATAATGGTAGGGAATAGCTTCAAATCACTCATTGTTGCTGTTCTTTGAATGTTGGTGGGAAGAAAACCCATTACGCCTTGCATGGGAAAGGAGAGTTATTGCCCTTCAAAAAGATGGGAAAATAATTTTTATATGTGTGTGTGTTCAATGTGTATTTAAAGATTATTTTTATTCAGAAAACTTTCAATATCTTTAGAAGAAAAATAAATTGGCTTATGGCATCTTTTATAATTCTGTTTATGATTATTTACTTGAAATGTGAACAGATATAATCACATTTCCATATATTCTGATTTAGTCTATGGGTGCGTTAGTAACTACAGTAACAGCAGGAAATTTGGGCAAGCATACTCCAAAGATTAGCTCTTAGTATTTTCTTTTTTAGGGACTGTGTTAAACATCAAATGTCAACTATAGTGATTCTTGGTGTGTTTGAGTTTTACAAATTCACTTGTTTTATGACTTAACCTGTCCATTGTCTGTAACACACCTAGGGTAGAATGGGCAAAAGTACTTATCCCACAGTTATCATGTTCCCATTTTAGCGCTGGCAGGATGGGAGAGAGAGCATGGAGTTCTTTGTCAGCTGAATATCTGTGTGTCCATATAGCTGCCTCAGTTTTCTCTGGCAGCAGCTCTTATTTTCATTTGGGGAAAGCATTTCTGGCCATTAGCTAAGTTGTATGAAGACTAAGGTATTCCAGCCTCTTCCTTTTTGTTCCTTGTTTTTCTGCTCCTAGTGGAAGTAAGTCACCATAGCATGGTAAGGTATACTGGTATAGAAGAGACTGAAGTTCTCATTAGCAGAGCAAGAAAAGAGGAGATTCCCTGGGAGGATAAAGAGGTTATTGAAAAATAATGAATCGTCATTAGATTGTCTTTAGCCGCCACTCTCAGGGCAGCTTTAACTTAAAAGCAGAATCTTTTTTTTTTTTTTCAGACGGAGACTTGCTCTGTCACCCAGGCTGGAGTGCAATGGCGTGATCTCAGCTCACTGTAACCTCTGCCTCCCAGGTTCAAGCCGTTCTCCTGCCTCAGCCTCCTGCGTAGCTGGGATTACAGGCACCTGTCACTATGCCCAGCCAAAAGCAGAATCTTAAAAATTAAAAAAAATAAAATAAAAGGTGGCCTGTGGTGGCATGGTAATGCTCTAAAATTAGGCAAGGTGTTCAGTTGGAGAAGGAGGGATGGGTTCCTATATTCAGGCAAGTCTGTTACAAAGCTGTCTGAAACTGCTTGAAATATATGTTATATAATTGCGAACAAAAGGCCTGCTTTATTCCAGCTAGCAAAAATGGCCTTTTAGCTATTTCACCTAGTGTTTGTTAAGCTTGAGAAGAAGAGCTAAGAAGCTTCTAGATAAATCCTGAGATCATGTTCAGAAAACAAGTTCTCTTAAAGGGAGAAAAGAATTAAAAATACGAATATAATAATATTTAAACTAACATCATTTTGGGAATGATATGATACATATATGTGATTTCATGTAATTGAAATTTAGCCCTATAAATACTAAATCATTTTATTCATTTTTGGCAGACCTCTTTCTAAAGCATTTATTGTATTACACATTAACACTCAAATTTGTATACAGCAAATATTTATTATTTGATACCTATTATTTACTGGACACTGTGAGATTAAGCATAATTTAACCTTGACTAAGGATCATTTTACATTTCTGTTATACATAGTACTACTTTTCAGTTTTGTTGATTTCACTGGTCTGTCATTTCTCATGGTAATCAGTATATACCTACTGTAATTTCATCCTTTCCTTCTTCTTTTCAGTTTGCTGGTTATTCTATGACTTGAGGGAATAGATAACCTAGCTATTAATTACCTTTTAAATCAGTCCTGGCTGAAGGAGAGCTTAATGGCGTGGCTGTGTAACCATAGTTTCAGATGTTTGAGAGTCTCATTCGCTTCTAGATTTGGAGCTATGTTTTAGAGAATTAAGGCTTTAGAGAATCCAGCAGCTGGATTGTTTGAGTGACTAAAAATCTCATATCTGAGTTTCATTTTTAGCAAATAAGGGTGATAATTCTAAAGAAACAAAACATTTGTACAGCTGCTGAGGCCGATTTGTAGTAGAGAGGGTGAAGAATTTGGAGTCCAGTTTTGGGCTGCCACTTCGTAACTCTGAGACTTTGGATTAGTTCTGTGAACTCTCTTGGCCTCAGGTTCCAAAGCTGTTAAATGAAGTATGAATAATATACCTCGGGGAGTTACAGTTGTCAAGATTAAATGAGAAGGTGTGCTGTCAAGCATAATGTAAGTGTTAATGTCATTGTTTTCATTCTGAAGTTAAGAGTCCTAAAAGTTCTGTATTTCAAGTTAGATTATGGCCACAGTTGCAAAAATACATGAATAAACCATTACTGTTTCTAAAAGAAGAAAGTGAGGTTTCCATTTCTCAGACTATTGGAATAGGTAGTAGACCAGCAGTGAGGAGACTTGTGTTTTAATGCTGGTTCTGTTATTTTTTGGCCTTGTGTTTTTGAGCAAACCATTTAATTGCTGTCACACTCTTCAACTGTAAAATGAAACTATTCCTTGTTTCACACACTTTTTTTAAGATTGTTGCAAGGGTTAAATGCAGTAATACATGTGATAGTGTTTTGAGAAATCTCTGTTAGTACTAACCTAGCACAGTGCTTGCCTTAATTTACAGAAGGCACTGAATGATTATTGAAAGAATGGCCTTAAAATAAAGATTAAATAGAAGATCCTTCATGGTGGATTCTCCTATCTCTAGTTCGTTTTTGAGTTCTTGATTTACTTTTTACTGTATTTATCTGCAATTTTACTTATGTAAAATTCTCACAGGCCTGAATATAAGATTATGAAATTTTCTGGGTTATGAGAGGGGGCTAATGATTATAATATAATAAGTGTATTTTAGCAATTTTATTTTTACTCCCTACCAAGAAGTATAGTAATTTATTTGTTCTTTTCTTTTTTCTAACATGCTATCTTTATAGCATTATAATATTTTTTAGTATCTCTAAAATGTTCCTTAAGGTAAGGCTGTTTTAAGTTTGGCAGCTTTGAACAGGACTTGTGTATTTAAATATTCTTTTCTCTCTACATATAGGTTGACAAGCATAGGTCACCCACTAGTTACAAGGAAGGATACTGTAATATATAACTGAATTAAGAGATAGAGTACAAAGTGTATATTCACATATAGGAGTATGCAAATGACAGGAAGTTACTCCTAATGAATCTTTAATACCCTTGTTTCATAGTGTAAGCTAGCTTCTACTATAGAGTGCAGATATTAGTGGATAACTACACTTTATTTATTATATCTGCATTTTATATATTAGTGCTTAAAATCTTCTTCAACCTTTGTGTGTGTGTGTGAAGCTTATGTTTTAAAGTATCCTTTTTGTGACATATCAGACATTACGGTAGCAAATTTATATGAGGTCTTTAAAGTCAGTGTATATAGAAAGTTTTTAGAGAACCTTTTTATTTTGTAATTTTTGTTCAGTTTTGGAGGTGGGAGGAGGTGAGACGTTATCGGGTTGTAAAGGTGGTTGTGGTAGATGAAAGTTCTCTTTCCTCAGAATATGGATTGTCCAGGCTGATGCAACAGAAAGCAAAGAAGGTTTGAGTTCTAGGTTGATTGTATTGGCTGAACATAAGTCTAAGTTGTGTAGGGAGTCAAGTGAATTCAGAAGCTGAGAGGGAGGAAACTCATATTCTTGAGTGTTTGCTGTGTGCCAAACACTGGAGGAGACCTCAGTATTATCAAGTAGTTTTCAAGCCCTATGTTACCAGTGAAGAAACTTGGGACCCTAAAAATAGCAGCCAACATTTGAGTTATAACTATGAGTAGCTACTACTATATGCGTAGATGCTCTTATAATCCTTAAAACCCTTTGAAGTAATTCCATTTTACAGATGAGGAAACTGAGTGAGGTTTGCCCAGGCTCACGCAGTAAGTGGTAGAAGCAGGGTCAAATGGAGAGGTGTTCTGAAGAAGCTGTAGGTGAGTATAGGGTGTAGTAAACCCCCCTGCCCCTTTTATTTTGAGACGGAGTTTCGCTCTTGTTGCCCAGGCTGGAATGCAATGGCATGATCTCAGCTCACTGTAACGTCCGCCTCCTGGGTTCAAGCGATTCTCCTGCATCAGCCTCCCAAGTAGCTGGGATTACAGGCATCTGCCACCATACCCAGCTAATTTTTGTAGTTTTAGTAGAGACAAGGTTTTGCCGTGTTGGCCAGGCTGGTCTCAAACTCCTGACCAGGTGATCCACCCGCCTTGCCCTCCCAAAGTGCTGGGATTACAGGCATGAGCCACTGTGCCTGACCCAGTAAAAACCCTTTCTTAATATGGATACTTGTACATAATTTTTCCATTTTTTCCTGATCCTGCTGATCCTTAATTAATAATAGACTTTAAGCATTTATTGCCAAAGGAAAGGTTTGGAACTTTTGTAATACCAGATTTAATGCTTTAATTTAAAGGGGATTTCAGGACCTAACTTGCACATTTAATAAAAGGATCTCCTATTTGACCAGCATGAAGTTTGACCTTACCAGCAGGTACAGCTGAAGCTCCTGTTATCCAGACATTTCCTAAAGTATTAGAGGTTCAGGGGCAGATGTTTGTGCACACTATTTTTTGAAGTCTCAAAGGCTCACCTTCCAGGCCTGAATGGCTTCTGATTTTTCCACTTCTCTTCTGGTAATATTAGGGTTTTTAGAAATCCAAACCAGTTTCTTCCCATAAAAAACAGTTTGATTTTTGTTATACTTCTGAGAGCCCAAAGTAGATTGATTTTGGCTCTTAACTTTAACTTTTGGATACCATTTTCTTTTCTTTCCTTCCTTTTCTTATTCTGTGTTGTTTAGCATATTGCTTTATGACTTTTAAGAGGGAAGGGCCACGTGCGGTGGGTCACACCTGTAATCCCAGCACTTTGGGAGGCTGAGGTGGGTAGATTACCTGGGGGGTGGTGGGGAGGTGTTCGAGACCAGCCTGGCCAACATGGTGAAACCCCATCTCTACTAAAAATACAAAAATTAGCCGAGTGTGGTGGCGGGTGCCTGTAATTCCAGCTACTCGGGAGGCTAAGGCAGGAGAATCACTTGAACTTGGGAGGCAGAGGTTGCAGTGAGCTGAGATCGCACCATTACACTGCAGCTCGGGCAACAAGAGCGAAACTCTGTCTCAAAAGAAAAAAATAAAAGATAAACTTTGCCGGGCCTCAGGCTTGTAATCCCAGCACTTTGGGAGGCCTAGGCCGGCTGATCGACTGAGGTCAGGAGTTTCAGACCAGGCTAGCCAACATGGTGAAACCCTGTCTCTACTAAAAATACAAAAATTAGCTGGGCATGGTGGTAGGCACCTGTAATCCCAGCTACTTGGAAGGCTGAGGCAGGAACCCCTTGAACCAGGGAGGTGGAGGTTGCAGTGAACCAAGATCATTTCTCTCCAGCCTGGGCAGCAAGAGCTAAAGTTAGTCTCAAAAAAAAAAAAAAAAAAAAAAAAAGTGGGGGGAAGTATAGCAGAACAAAGGCTTAGGAATTTATTTGTATATTGGGGTGAGGGGGGCCGGATATGAAATAAGGACCATAGTGAAGAATCACATAATTATGTTTTTGGATTGTCAGTTGATACATCATAAAATTTGTTCTGGCATTTTGAAACATTGCTTTGTTTTCACTTTTTGTACTTATAATTTTATTTCTGCAGGGGCTATCTGATGGGTTAGAGTGCCTTTGAGAAGAAATCAGTGGATACTGGATTTGCTCCTGTCAAGGAAGTTTAAAGGCTATACCAATCCTCTAATGTGAAATGTGGAAAAGAATGAAGAGCAGCAGTAAAAGAAATATCTAGTGAAAAAGCAGGAAGTGTATTGAAACTTGGACTAGAATTTCTTTCTTGGTTTAAA